>JASDQU010739360.1:0-24888 GCA_032191745.1 Picea mariana | reverse complement strand
TGAAAAACAACATCGAATAATGGTTCCAACACACAATGGAAAGCCTCATCCAGGAAGGGCAACAACTGGTCAACATGACTCCACTGCCCATCGACAACAGCAACAAAAACGCATCGGCTTCATAGAAAGTCTATACTGTCATCTTGTTTTGTTTATCATTCCAGTTTAAGTCTATGCTATCATCTTTTTTTCTTTATCAATCCATGTATGTCCTCTTTAAATAGAAAATTGTAACCAAAGACTCATAAGTTCCACTTTCTTCTTTTCAAGTCTTCCTCTATACCGTCACACACTTCTTTCGACGTTCCTAATTCTTGTACTTATTTCTTTCTATGGTCCGCAGGAGCCCCAATCCCAGTCTATATGACAAACGCATTTAAATTTCCAGAAACATGTAATAGACATTATTAATTTTTGTTAAATTTCAAAGAAAAATGATTCAACAATGTCCTTATTCTATACTAAACTTTAGGTTTCCAGGAACCTTCTTCTTTGTTCCAAAGAAAACTAATTCGGATATGCTACATTTCTTATCTCCTATTGTATGCTAATTTTTGGGTCTTCAATGACGTTGATGGTTTAAATGTTGATGTAATTTCCTGATATATGTAACAACCATTATTTATTTTATAATATGTTTCTATAGTTCGCAAGCCCGCTTGTCAATTTGTATATCACGGAACTGTCGATGGTTTTTGTAGGGCACGGAACAACAGAGGCCTATTTTTGAAACTACCAGCCCGACAACTCGCGATCCAAAGACTCGCTAAGTATGGAATGAGCACTCCGTCCATGCTCTATAAAACATGTGCAAAGAAAACTAATTCGGCAATGCTATATCTTTTTTGTCCAAAAAAAGCCTTAGTTTTAAAGCAAAGTAATATAGTCCGCAACTCCGCCTCTCATTTTGTATATTGCGGAATAGTCAGTACTATTTGTAGGCCACGGAACATCAAAGGCCAAATTTTCAACCCGCTAGCCCCAGAACCCGCGATCCATAAACTGGCTACGTATGCAATGAGGGCTACAAATTTTGTATCTATAAAACTAAATATCTACTTTATACAAATACATAGTTCGTATGTATAATTTATTTATTAAATATCTACTTTATACAAATACATATTTCGTGTGTATAATTTATTTACTCAATATCTACTTTATACAAATACATATTTTATATGTATAATTTATTTATTTTTGATGACTTTCTATGCCCTTGTTTTTAAAATAACCAATTCGGTAATGCAAATTTTTTTGTGTCCAACAACCATTCAAATATTGATAATTTTTGAAATTTTTTCATCAAGAACTACTTCGGGAATACTATGTTCTGCATGCAAACCACATGTATTTCAACTTTCTAGCCACGTGCCTGTAAGTTTCTGCAAAACAATCTTATGAGCTGCAATTTTTAGAGAAAATGGATGTTGATATAGAGGAATGGATGATTGATATTTGGAATTGGCCCATTAAATTATTTTTTTGGTTGATGCCCTTTCACAAGAGATGTCTCTAATTATCTTTTAAAAGTTCTTAAGGTTCAGAGAACAACCTTTATGTCTTCTTAAGGTATGTAATGGAGTTTTACAAGACTCGAGTGAATATAACAAAACTTTTGTTGTCCATTCACAAAGAGTAATTAGTCCTCCTCTGCTGGAAGGGAATTTGGTTGTGTTAAAATGTCCAGAGGGGGGTATATATAGTATTAAAATGAATTGGGGTACTGGAACAAATACTAGAGATGAACTTTTGGCACTTTGGAGTCTTATGCTTTTTTCTCTACATAAACAGGTTAATTGTGATTGGAGATTCCAAAGGTAATTGTTGACTGGTTTTCATACAAAAATAATTTGGAGGGGATTTCTTTACAACCTTGGATGACCAGATTTCGACATATAAGTGAAAGCTTCTAGAATTTAAAAATTCAACACATCTACAGGGAATTCAATAGGGAAACAGATAAGCTTTCAAAGCATGTTTTTCTTATGGAGGAAAGCTATTTATATTTTTCCAAAAGAATGGGAGATCAAGTTGAAAATTTAGAAAGAATGTTTGAATTATAAACTCAGAGTTCCTAATTAAGTGATGATTGACCAATTTAATAGAACAATAAAGTTTTTGATTTTTTATTTATTTTGGAAAAAAAAATTACAATAATATAATAGAGAATAGAAAAATCTCTTCTGTAAAATAACATTAAGGTTATCACTATATGAGAAGAAGAATTTTGTAAAATTTATTTTATATTTCTAATATAAGATATAATAAGGTTATCAATATATGAGAAGAAGAATTTTGTAAAATTTATTTTATATGTATATTTTTAGAAAAAAACTACTCCAATGTACAAACCCTACAAATCTCCGTTGTTTGCCAATCTAAGCTACAAATCTCTATTATTTGCCCAACAGAGTATGCAGTTATATGCACATAAAAATAAAAGACAATAACTGATATTGGAGATGGAAGCAGAACTGAAAAAAACCCTAAGGCGGACTCCAAGTCCTCAACTTATTTCAGTCGGCCATGAATATGTGACACCTAAGCATTAATGGCTAACTGAGCGATGCCAATATTAATAAATACTCCACGGCATCATACAAAATGTCTGAAAGAAAGTGGAATAAGATAATGGTGTGCCAAATGATACAGACGTCCATATACACACGGAATTTGGTACGACCCACAAACAGATTATACAGAGAAAACGAGATATCCTGTAACACGCAAAATTTGAACTTACAGATCGCCTCTGTTTCGAATCCTGCTGAGGGCTCTGTTGCTGGGAATCGCGGAGAAATTGCACGATTCGAACCTGCGTGTCCAGAATATGTCTGTGACGCCTTCAACACGACATTCTAAGAATGGAACCCTTCCATACCTGTGACGCCTTCAACACGACATTCTAAGACAAAAACAGAGGCATGTGACTGGGAAACGAAGGTTCCGCCAATGCCAAACTCAGTTGGTAACACAATATATTTTGTGTGTTCCCTTATCAGAAGAATTACTCGAATTTCTTTGCAATCAGTTACTGTTGCTTCAAGTTCCCATGCGCTTTCAGGGTAATACTTAGTATTCCTGCGATCTTTGTAATTGTGATCCCAATCACACCTACGATTACGATCTGCTCTCAATTGGCAGAAATAAAAGTTACAATCAGCAAAACAAATCTATGGAGATCGAGACAAGGCAACCAATAACATGATCCAACAAAAGGAAATACCAGCTTTGAATTCAGAAAGAGCATACCTTGTTGAACAGAACAAAAGCTCCAAACCCACAAAAGAGGGTGCACACGGCGCTGAGAAGGTAATTCACAACAGAAGAACCCAAAATAAATGGGAGCAGGTAGCTCATGGACTTCGTTACGCATTGACGGCCCGAAGATTTTGGCGGAGAGGGTGCAAACCTTTGGGTGGCGGGACCCACCTCGGTGCCCTGTCCAATGCCACTATCACCGTGCTGGTACGACCTTTGACTTGGCGTAACTTTCTCTGCAACTAATCGTGGGTAGAAAAATCCAATGGCCTAGGCTATTCATTCTACGAAATAGATTTTGATGGGACGGATTCATCTTGTAGAATGAAAATGAACGATCTGCTGTAGGCCTGGAATTTGACAGGTTGTAGGCTTGGAAATTGAAGGGCTACAGCCCGTTTTTTGTTGTCCCTCAGCCTGTATTTGACACATGGTTATAAAAATCAAACATCATAACTCAGTGGCATTAAAATTATCTACCTGCCAATTTGACGTGTGAGTGCCTTCAGTGTCCGTCAAAAACTCTAATGGGTATACCGTATAACATAGGGCTAGGTAGTAGGGCTTAGGAGTCAGGACGTGGAAGCTGGGTTATAACTTATACGCACTTGCAACCTGCAGGAAAGTAGATGGAAGTAGATGGAAGTAGCTGTGTATAATTAAATGCAATAATAAATGCAACAAATTAATCCTTGTTGCTGCACTTGTGTGTCACCACAATATACATTAACTAATAAATGTTTGATCACGTTGAATCTGGAGGGTAGCTACTAGCCCAGCTCCAATGCATTGATCAATCCTCAGTGTTAATAGTTATGATGTTATCTCTTGCATGCTGCGACCTGCTCATGTCCCGCTGAAAAAAACCCATTCTCCCGAGGAAGAAAATTCACATAGAAAGAGAATTTGAATCGGCAGGAGGAAATAGTGAACCTACTTCAGAGAGCGAGAATAAGGAAGGCTGCAATCTGCTCATGTCCTATGGTTGGTGAGGGAAACCCATTCTCCCGGGAAAGGAAATTCACATAGGAAGAGAATTCGAATCCATTGGAGGAAACAATGAACCTACTTCAGAGAAGGAGAATAAGGAAGCCGTGAATTTCTTGATTTTGACATATTAGTACCCAAACTTTATTTTCCCTTTGTCAGACTTCTTCTTCACTCGGTGGGTGACGGTAAATTGTTTGTTTTGGTATGTTCGCTTGACTTTGCTAGTATTTGTAATTTAAAAAAAAAAAAAACTAATTTTTCATATTTTTCATGTCTGAAAAAACACCCTTATCTTCTTCAAAAATTGCTTGTTCATGGATCACCGCTTCACTTAGTCAACCAAAGCACACAAAAAAAATCATTTATCTTTTTTAGGGATTGCTTGTTCGTGGTTTACTATATCAATTATTTATTTTATTCCTCAAATTGTTAATTTTTCCTTTTCTAATCCTCTCTAGGAGAGGGAGGTTGGAAGGTATGACTGGCACAGGGCTTCCGCCAAGGCCTAAATAGAGGTGGCTAGGGGGAAGAACTAGAAAATGTGTTTCACGGTCTCAGCATGCCCATAGTGTGGGTGTCGCTGCCCCATACCGTCGGCAGAAGCTGATCCCAGCTGGCCCAAGAACACCAAAATTATATTGAAACAC
Source organism: Picea mariana (assembly GCA_032191745.1). Classification (NCBI taxonomy): domain Eukaryota; kingdom Viridiplantae; phylum Streptophyta; class Pinopsida; order Pinales; family Pinaceae; genus Picea; species Picea mariana. The sequence continues at coordinate 19,987 of JASDQU010739360.1, read as the reverse complement.
ACCATGCGTTTAGATAGCAGGTATCCATAGCAATATACCTGATACAAAGCTAGTGATTCAAAAACCGAATATACATTTAAAGTGTATATGGATCATGAATTCCCCAATATACATTGGAGTATATATGAATCGCTAATACCTCCCACCTTCTGCAAAAGCAGGAGAAACTAGGCTACAGTTCGATAGCCTTCACTGGAATTTTAGTTTGGTTGGCATTCATCACATTCCAGATGGATTTATATACATCTACACACGAACTACGAACATAATTAAATAAAACTGAGTGGCAATACGTATTCTGAAAACCAGAAAAAGACATTGAGCACACATTCCAGATGACGTTATCTACATAAAATGGGTGGCAGTACCTGTAATCCAGGGTTTGTTAAAAACCCAAAAAAAAACAATCCCTCGTTTATAGTGGTGTAGCAATAAGCAATAATAGATTAACTGGGTGTGTGCACTGCTCACTAATAACTACTAGCTACGAAGCATTATTAATTTAATTTAATGTTAATAGAATAGTCGGGGGTGAAACAGAGCCTATAATCAAATGAATGTGTCCAGGAAAATCTATGCAATTTAACTTTAACACATAGGAATGGGCTTATATTGGACACTCTACGTGTTTTTCCACTAATGAAAAAATCTTATATTACATAATATAACAGTTCCATTACAATCATTTTCAGAATATTTCAGAAATTCTCCACATAACCAGAGAAAAAACAAAAGTGCAAGTTAACTTCAACATATATAAAAATTACAAGTCGGACTTGTATTCGATAATTTATCAACTTGTGTTTCCCCATGCGGCCCCTCCGATGCATTAGTGACGAATCGACGATGCCCATCAAGGCCTTTAAATCCCACTCATTAGTGACGATGCAAGGGAGGACATCTCCTATTATTAATCAGGAAAGGGTGGAAGGAAATATTATTTCTTTAAAGCTAAAAACAATATTGGACTATCTTCTTATTTACCTAGATTTTTGAGGCCATGGAGGAGACAATGAAATTTCACCTCATATTTGAATGGATAAGCCATGGCTCATAGGGTCATACGCCATACAGCGCTATTTTGCCTCTTAAATTGACTCTCTCCCTTGGCTTAAATGCGTTGCAATTCTCACCTTGGTGTTGCTGGTGTTGAACTCTTATCATGCCGAACCAACTTAGTGTTGGACTCTTTCAAATAGAAATTAAGGCATTCAGCATCTCTAAATGTTTTAATGATTGATCACTTTAGATATAAGTGTCATATGTGTTTTTAGAGTCACATCGTGTCCATCTCCCTTCGAGTTATTTCATTCATCCAGTGGATATTAGATTAACTAGGTGTCTGCACTGCTCACTAAACGTCGTATATCTATTGACAATGGGCACAATTAATCAACTTTTAATTTGATGGCTAACAATTGAAGATGCTACCATATTCTTAGTGGTCCTCCCAAATCAATGTATGTGATTTACTTTTATATTTTTTAATGCATCAGTTAACCTGTTTACTTTTTAACATTTACCTAATCATATTAAGAAATTACTGTATCACTAAATGATTGCCACATTTAAATAATTAACCTTTAGGATTACCACGTTTGGATTTGCTCAACTATAAATGCTTTTCATTTTCTGAGCGTTTCATTTCTGACTTTCCTCAACTATCAACTTGTTTCATTTTCAGACTGTAAACACGTTTCATTTTCCAATTATCCACTAATTTCATATTTGATCATCACATTCCAGTTGTCCGCACATTTCATCGTGCCAATACATTCTTTGTAATTGTATACAAAACCACAACCAGCAACGAGCAACGAAGATAGAGACAAATACAAAAGGTAGGGTAATAGATCCATATGGAATTCGTTCTCCAGGTCGAGATGCCGAGGTAGTTGACCGAGTGGATCCAGCAGCATCAGCAGCTCGGATAAATGGCTAAAACTAAATAGCTGTCTAGGGCTTCAACAAAAGAGTTTGCTTTGTGAGTGTCGAATTGGACCAAAAGATAAATGCCTAGCGGGTTATGTTTCTAAAACTGTTTGAACGTACACTATTGCTTTGCCTGGGCCTGGAAGGGCATCTCCTCTCCTTCTCCAAATAGAAATCCCCCTTGGATCTAGAGGTTCTAAAAATGTTTAGAACAAGGAATGAAACAATCTCTTCCCAACTAGCTATTCAATTGCTGGGACAACTGACTAGTGATTTGTATTTGTGTTTGTATTTGTACTTGCTTTGTTGCCCATCAGACCAGTCAATATTTTGAGAATAAGAAATGAATTGGACCACCCCCGTCCCATCTCAGTGCTTTTCTTTCTCGAATGCCCTCCTAATCCTATTCTCCTTTTAAATGGGGAGCTCTTTCATTAGATGAAAGAATCAATAATTAATCCCACCCTGCTGTGTACATGTATTTGGAACACTTGGGTGTAATTGTATATTGTTCAGAACGACCCGTGTTCGCCGTTATAAGTTTCCGTTACTAGGTTAATAGCGGAGCTCCATGCCTTGGAAAATTAATGGGGGCTACGCGGTGGATGGTTATGCAGGATTGGGGGCTACGCGGTGGATGGTTGTGCAGAATTTATGGCTAGCGTAGATAAGAGATCGACTGCAGCCATGAAGTGTGCAGCTTGCAATTTCCATCGCAGCTTCCACAGGAAGGAAGTTGAAAACGAGACCCTATGCGAGTGCCATCACATAAGCGGGTAATAATGGTGATAATCCAGCATTCCGATCTATGGAGAAGTGTAAGTTATGTGTCCATTTCTACATCTCGGATATGATATTAATCAAGCAAACAGATAGTTAATGGATTATTATTTGTTGTCATCTGGAATAGTTTAAGTATTACTGGTCAAAACTAGTTAGGAATAATATATGTACTGTATATGAATTTCCATGTTAATTGACCTAGTTACGCCGAATTGGAAATGGGCACAACAAAAGATTTCACCACCAGCATTTAAAGTATTTTTATTCAGTTAATGTGATAAAAGGAATAGGGTTAATGTGATAATAGGAATAAAGCTAAGGTTATATTAATCACAATGAAGATCCATAAAAGATTTCATTTACAAATTCTAATTAAAGTTTACAAATTTTAATTAAAGTTTATGCTAAAATTTATAGATAAATTATACCTTTGGACCTTTATCAACCACATAATTGTGGCTGTGCTAGTAACTACTAGCTACTAAGAATTATTAGTTTAATTTAATGTGATTAGAATAGTCTGCGGTGAAACAGAGCCTATAATCAAATGAATGAGTAAATCTTTATCAAGAGATGTGATCAATCGACATGATCAACATCATCCAAAACAAGGAGAATGCAACAACGTCGTAAAAGACGCTTCCCTTCGTCGATACTGTCAAGAAGATCACGAAGGAGCTTCCCTTGAAACGATGGTAAATCATTCTTTCTGCAAATCCTGATTACAGCCAAGCAGATCAAGAAGGAGCTTGCCTTGCAACGATGGTAAATCATTCTTTCTGACATCAGAAAGAAAACATGACCTGCCATTAAAATCTGGACGTCTCAGGTTGTATAGATATTTAGCGAGAGTTGATTTTCCTACTCCGCTCATTCCCGCAATCCCCACAATCATCGGGTCGCTGAAATCGGTTTGTTGCAGAATTTCAAAGATCAGAGAATCCTTCGCCGGACATCTAATGATCCCCCATTTAAGTACCTCTTTTAATACAATGCCCACAATTTTCTCCAAAATTTCCCCATGGTCACTGGAAAAAGCAAACAGAACAGATATATTGACTCATTATGGCTAGAATTCAGAAAAGTAGACCCGAATTTTATATCGGTTAGATTCTGTAAGAAATAAGTAAAGGATGTATTCACCTTTCATTCGTTTTGAACAATATGCCAGAGAGATGCGAGGCTTGGATGAGGGTCTCCTTCCATTTTTTCATCTCTTCCATGGAGACTCTCCCTTCGCGTTGGAGATCATCAAAGGCTTTTTTATAAAATCCTCTCTCAGTAGCGTGGCTAAGGTCTGCAGGCTCAACGTCACAGAACACCGGAATAACCATCAACGATTCAGAATATTTCCTAGAAAAAATGGTAATATGAACAGAGGCACTCTGAATGGCGGTATGGATTGCATTTCAGATAGTATCTCCCGTGCGAATCTCATTTTCATCGAGGAAGACACGCAGACTGTGATAATTTGTGAGGCGACGGTAGATGAGGCTGGCAAGACTTGTCTTCACGTCGGATCCCCTGTGATTTATGAAAACGTGGTATGCAGCTGGCGTTCGCCCTTGCAGCTCTAGCTCTTGCTCCTCCATTATAACTATCACGTCCTACGGGAGTGCTTCACCTGAAAGAGAGATCGATGAGAGCAATGAGAAAAGATGGATAAAAATGAGCATTGAGATTGATCGATAGAAGTAAGCGTCCACCACAATTAATTGTAAAAGAGAGCATGTTAGCACGTCGATATGACAGTAACTGACGTAGCTGCGTGTTAGGCAGCTAGCGCGCGTCTATAATTAAAAAAAAAAAAGAATTTAACGTCTGCCTGATGTAGCTGCGTGTTAGGCAGCTACCGAACAAACACCTATACACTGCCGCACCAGGTGTTAGGCAGGTTTACAATTTTACAATTTTGAAGGAATTGCAGGTCGATGCAATGCAACTATCATTCCATAAGAGGGTAACGAAGTGCATTACAGTTTATCTAAAAAAAATTATAAACACAATGCGTATATTTATTGGAGATGGCACAATTAATCACGTTTTGATCTAAAATTCTAATTTGATGATTAACAATTAAAGATGCTACCATATTTTTAGTCGTCCTCCCAAATCAATAAATGTGATTTACTCTTCATAACTTCCTCTTGTTTACTTTTTAACATTTACCTAATCATATTAAGAAATTACTTTACCACCATATAATTGCCACGTTTAACTGATTAATCTTTGGAATTACCACATTTGAAATTAACTTTTAGATTTTCCCAGCTCTATGTGTGTTTCAGCTGTCCGTACCTTTCAGCGGTCCAGGATGAAGCTTTGGCATAATGTGATTTATTCTTCATAACTTCCTTGTATTTTTGAATGCATCTGTTAACTGTTTACTTTTTAACATTTACCTAATCATATTAAGAAATTAATGTACCACCATATGATTGCCATATTTAACTGATTAACCTTTGGAATTACCACATTTGAAATTAACTTTTAGATTTCCTCAACTCTATGTGTCTTTTCCTCAAAGGTCCGTGCCGTTCAGCTATCCGGGAGGAAGCTCTTTCAACGATCCATGCCTTTCAGAAGCTTTGGCATCGCCTTTCGACATTCACCAACCACTTTACGGCTGTGCTAGTATTAATATAATGTTATTTACTTTTTCTAAATCCATTTTAATTTAAATGATTTAAATTAAAATGAGGAAGAAGCATTATATATAAAAATTATAAATATAATGTTGATTACTTTTCTTCAAATTCATTTTAATCTAAATTTATTTTAAAGATAACCAAATAAATATTATTTTAATTACTTTTCTCTAAATTCATTTTAATCTAAATTTATTTTAAATCATAAAAAAACATTATATATAAAAAAATTATAAATAATGTTGATTACTTTTTTCTAAATCTATTTTAATCTAAATTTATTTTAAATTCATTTTAATTTTAATTTATTTTAAATGATAAATAAACATTATATTTATAATATTTATTGTTTTTTTTTTCTCATTCTAATCTAAATGAATTTTAACTTAAATCTATCCATCCCATTTTATATGATCAAGAACTTAAAACTAAAACTAGGGAAGCCACAAAATTATCTCTCTTGAAGGTCCATAAGTTATACTATAAACCCTAATTATTTATAAATCTTAATTATCAGAAATGTAATATAAACATTCTTTTAAAAAAAAAAAAAAAAAAATCCTCCTACAAAACGGATCACTTTACATTCACATCGCCCTCAGCGTCGCCGTGGGTTCAATGGTCGACCTACAAAACCTAAAACCTAAATCCCTGTGTATATTAAAGATCATAATCAAGGAAATCAATTCCAGAAATTTTAAAGATAAAGGGGAGAGGAATATCTTACCTTAGCCTTCTTCCAAGTCTGTGATCCTACTTGTACTCCAAGTCTGTAATCCTACTTGTACTCCAAATACATGTAATAGGTCTTATAATTCCTGTATAATAATAATATGTATCAGATAAGGTATCAGATAACCTGGAATTCATAATAAATGAGATAACTTAGAAATCATAAATTCCTTTACAATCTTAATATGGAAATTGTAACTGCAAGTATATGATGAAAAACTCGAAAAGTGAGCATAAATTGAAATACCAGACATGGCCATAAATCATAAATTTAACGCAAGCATAAATTGAAATGCCAGACATGGCCATACATTTAACTCAGGCTATGCCACGATTCATACCCTATAAAAAAAAATGAATGGATCACACTCCATTAAAAACTACCCGTAATATGATAAGTCCGTTAAAAAATTGGATGGATGCAGAGTGGTGACACTCCGTAAAAAATGAATGGTTTCCCTATATGATAAGGATGTTAAAAAATGAATGACTGTTATGATATGATAAGAATGGCAATGAGATTAAGTAAATGTAAAAAAGTAAATAAGTTATGAACAATAAATTATATTCATTGATTTGTGAGGATTACTAAGAATATGCTAGCCATGAGATTAGGATTTAAAATTAAAAGATAATTAATTGTTTTCATTTCTAATAGATGTGTGCATAAAACTTGATCCCTTTCAATATTTAACACACTTAAATTTAAAATAATTATATATTAATATTAAATTGAATATTAACCCTCAATCAATTAATATAATAAAACTTAAAATAAAATAACATACTTTAACTTAAAATAAAATTTGATACCTCTTAATATTTAGCACACCTAAATGTTGTTCAAAGAGGTTGGATCTATTTGTGTAAAGATTAACTTGGAGTCTTGGAACACCATGAGGTAATGATGAACATCATAAACCAAGCCATAAAAAATGTTGGCACACCTAAATTTAAAATAAATCTATCACGCCTCAACCAAATATAATATAATAAAATGTTAAACCTTAACCAAAAAAAAACATTGTAAAAACAAATTAAGTAAAATAAGTTTTAATTAAAATGAAAAACATATCAAGAAATAAAAAAGGTATGATTTTTTTTGACAATTTAACTCATCACACAAGGTCTTGTTCTTTTGACAATTTTAACTTATTATGAATCCAAAACCAACCCCATAACTCTAATCATGATATGAAAAAAGTCGAACCTCTTTTGACAGTTTTAACTTATTATGAATCCAAAACCAACCCCATAACTCTAAGCATGATATGAAAAAAGCCCAACCTCATAACTCTAAGCATCATATGAAAAAATTAAGTAAAATAAATTTTAACTTAAATGAAAGCCTCACCCCAAAATTAAAGAGGTCTTATAGTTTTAACTTGTTACAAAGTCAAATCCAACCCCATATCAATAATAACAATAACCCTATGTTGAACAAATCCAACCCCATATCAATAATAACACGAACTCTATGTTTAAACTCTACATGAAAACAAAAGTTATCTAACCCCATATCAATAATAACACTAACTTTATGTTTAAAATATAGATTAAAACAAAAGTTATCTAAAAAGATAAGTTCAATAAATTTAAAACATAAAAAGATCTATCAAATGAAAGTTTTAAGTAGTTAAAATCAAACGACATATCAACAGTAAAATCATTAAAGTCATTGTAGCTTTGTGCGGCAAACTTTGTTTACCATTAAAAACATGAAACACAACACAATCTCCTTTCTGTTCAAGCTCAAGCAGAGGCAACCATTCATGAAACAGAGCATGCACACAAAAAGTAACTATGGAGTTGTTCAACTCTTCTCCACATTCACATAAAACATTACAAAATGCATGATAAGAAATAACTCTCTAGAACACTCCATCCTTCACCTACCTAATAAAAGCAATCTTACATATCTTGTCTGTTCATTTAAGATACCTGTCATCTATCAGAGTAGGTCAAAACACGTAATGGAGGAATTACTCAACTTAACACTCCCCCTTAATTTCGACCATTACAAAAATCAACACAAGCTATGCCTAAGTGTTATCTCTAAAATTCAAAAGTATTTCTTCCCAATGGCTTGGTGAAGATTTCTGCTAATTATTCATTCGAACCATAAAACCGCAGCATAATTCTACCATTGTTGACAAGCTCGTTGTAATGTCCCCCACCTCTTGATAAGAGGTTAGGAGAGACTTAGTAGTCTAGTTTTCCCCACTAAAATATAGTCTCATGAGTCATGGGGACTAAGAAACCTCAAAGCATTCACCTAAGCACAATGTTATAATTTAAAAGTGACTTTGGGGAGAAAAGGTAAAATAAGTGGAGGAAAAGACCACATGAGGAAAATCAAGAGTTAACCTTAGGAGGTGGTCAACTAACTCAATTGAGAAATAGAACATGGGTATAAGAAGAAAAGGAGGATGCCTCACTCATTATTCTGATCATTATTACTTTTGCATCTTGAGCTCTGAGATGCACAAAGATGTTTTGAGGATTTTCGGATAACAAACCCTAAATATCAGCTCGGTGGTGAAATATCCCACCTATCCTAGTCCAAGCTTCGTCACAGAGGTGCAATATTCCTCCCCCACCATTCTACAACAACTATAGGTTATTCAGCTAGTGGAGAAAGAGGTAATGCATAGCTTATGGGGTTTTCCAGCATGAGGGTGCCCCTGTTGAGGAGGAACCACTTGATTTGGAAAGAGGAGGAGCTTTTGGGTCCCAAAACCTATTGGGGTTTCATTGTGTGACCCAAGGAGCTTTTTCTAGCCTATTGTGGAGGGGGTTTCTTTGCTAGATATTTTATTGGGATCTTGGCACGAGTTTGAGAGGAGGAGGGCGCACTACTGAAGAAGGATCTATCCATTTGAGGGATCGGAACACCCTCAACCAGATTGATATTCATCCAGGGGTTTGTCTTGCCCCGATCTACTATTCTAGTGATTTTGGTGGGATTTGGAGGTCTTTAGGAGGGACATCGAAATATTAGAGAGCTACAACCAACAAGAAGTTGGAAACTTAGCCAGAGAGATTAGATCCAGTTCTTGAAGTGAAAGAAATCAATCTTGTTCCTTTCCCCAAGGGATTTTGGTGCCTTTGGAGGTTATTCTCTTCATTTTTGGAGCTTGTTTGGCTATCATTCCATCTTGATTATTCTTCTTGTATTTATCCATATCTACAAATCTATTGTATCAAGATCATCATATTATCTAAATAAAGATCATATCTAAAGTTGTTGGCTCTTTCTTGGTATCCATTGCTTGTATCTTGTCATTTTCTTGTGTTATATGCTATGATCTATATCTCTATGGTATAATCTTCTAAGAAGACACCTTCAATGCACAACTTGATGAAGTAAACCTACATAACACATTGAAACAATAAAACAAACAATTAAACAACCCTTGGTTCCAAGCAAAAATCAACTTGGGAATATTACAGTGGTATCAGAGCGTTAAATCCTCCCAACTTCTGAGGATTAGCGCATGCAGAAGTTTAATGGTATCTATATGGGAAGGCACAAAAGACAAACAGGTGAACCAAAGGCAAAAATGGAAGGTTCAGGGGATGATAGTGAGCCACAGGTTTTAGCAAGCATAGAAAAGGAGTTGAAAAGCACCATAGACAATATATAGTTTATACTTTAGCACCATCTACAGGAGGCCCAAGAGACAATGCGTAGGGGACAGACTGAAATGAGGGAGACGTTGGAGAAATTAAACGCTATTCAAGTCAATATTGTGCAACTCTTGATGTAGATGACCCATGGTGGGGATGGCCCTAACATTCATACAAACAGGGAAGCTAGTGGTTCTCATGGAGGGACTAGACATCATCATGAGAAGGATCCTCACTACTGTACAGAGGGACAAAGCTTTGGAGGGAGGACTCCCAGGGGGCCAACACATAGTAGAGCCACCCCTAGACCCTATATGCCTACATTCTTGGATGGCTAGCCACAGGGTAACCACTACAATGAAATAGAAGACAACTTTGAAGAGTATGTCATGGAGTATGAAGCATTTAGTGCATGATTCAGAAGACAGGTCACTTTGGATCAATATTGTGGTATCAAGTTCAGGGGTAGACCCAAGAACTATCATAGGAACAACCATGAGTTAGAGCGTAGGGCAAGTAAGATGGAGATTCCATACTTTGATGGATCTTCTAGGGTCACTACGCAAGCTTGGGTGTAGAAATTGGACACTTATTTACATCTTAACCCCATGAGGGAGATGGATGCCATCAAGTTGGCCACCATTTACTTGGAAGGAAAAGCTCATGAATGGTGGTATCATGGGATCACTACCTTGGGTCATAATTAGATTACTTCTTACAAAAAGTTCACTCAGAGACTTACTGACATGTTTTATCAAGGAGATCTAGAGTTACATTTCAGGGAGCTCACACAACTAAGGGAAACTAGGTCATCATAGATCTATATAGAGGAGTTTCATAGGGTGGTCGTAATGGTGCCAGATATGTCTCAAGCGAGATTGATGATGATATTTACTGAGGGTTTGATGGAACCCCTATATAGTTGGGTCAAGTATTTCAAGCCTTCCAACCTACAAGAGGCCATATGGAGGACCAGGGACTTGATGGGATCTATAGAAAAAACCATATTTATTTCTAGACCACCCATAAACCAAGGGGAAAGAGATCAAAGGGGGGTGGACAAAGGAAAAGGTAAGATGGATGAGGCTACGAGAAGGGAATTGAGGAGAAAGCAACTTTGCTTCACATGCAAGGAACCTTGGGATCCAGGCCACAAATGCATGGGTAAAGGCAAGGCACATTACATTGAGGTGATTTCTGATGATGAGGATGAAGAATATTTCGGCCACATCCAAAACATGGAAGCAAATCTACATAGAATAGACCTTATAGAGAATGAAGAAGGTGAATAAGAAGGTTTCATCCTTGCAGTAGAAAAGAAGGTTACAATAGCTTCCATCAGTGGGGTGCCTAAATTCAACACCTTCAGGATGAGAGGAGTGCTTCAAGGTCAAAAGGTTTTAATACTCATTGATGGGGGAGCTTCACACAACTTCATTGATTCATATTTATTGAAAAGAAGGCATATACCCACTTTTGAGTTTTAAGGCTTTCGTGTGGAGGTAGCAGGGGGCGCACCATGCCTTTTGATAGGTATATTCCAGGGATGAAACTTACATTGGGAATTCATGACTTGGCACAAGATTTATGTGTGATGGATCTACCAGATACCAACATCATCTTGGGAGTTTAGTGGCTTAGCACTTTGGGACCTATCACTACCAACTACAAAACCATGGAGATGTCATTCATTGAAGAAAATGGGAGATAAGTGATACTAAGAGGGATGACGGGTAATATACATAGAGTGGTAACAACAAAGTGCATGGAGGCCATTTTAGGAGAGAAGACATTGTAAATGCAACATAATGTAGAATATCAGTTCAGGTGGATGAGTCATAACAAGGTCTTTGAACCTATTCCTCCAAGAGAACCTCCAGATAGGGGGTTTGAGCATATTATAGAATTGGAAGAAGGAGAAAAACATGTCATTACTACTCCTTATAGACACCCAAAAAGTATAAGGATGAAATTGAAAAGGAAATTAGAGAACTCTTGGACATGGGCCACATTAGGCTGAGTTCTAGTCCTTTTGCATATTCTGTGGTATTGGTAAAGAAGAAAGATGGGACTATGCGCATGTGCATTGACTACAGGGCATTGAACAAAAAGATTATCAAGAACATGTACCCAATCCCTTGGTAGATGAGCTATTGGATGAGCTTCATGGCAATGTCTACTTCACCAAAATAGACTTGCGCTCTGGCCATCATCGAATCAAAACAAGGGAGCAAGATGTGCCCAAAACAACCTTCAGATGTCATTATGGTCACTATGAATTTTTGGTTATGCCCTTTGGGATAACTAATGCACCAGCCACCTTCCAATATTTCATGAATCATGCCTTCAACAAGCAATTAAGGAAGTTCATCTTAGTCTTCTTTGATGACTTGCTTATTTATAACAAGACTTGGGAGGATCATCTTCAGCATGTAGATCAAATATTGAGTATTATGAAGGGACAATCTTTATACGCTAAAGAGTCCAAATGTGAATTTGGGATGACTGGAGTCCTTTATTTGGGACATATAATTGGAGTGAAAGGAGAATAGGTGCATCAAGAAAAGATACAAGCCATACTTGACTGGCCAACACCCAAGACTCTTAATGAGTTGAAAGAATTCCTTGGCATTTGTTGTTATTACAGGAGGTTTGTCAAAGGCTTCTCCCAACTTTGTGCACCCTTGACAGATTTGATCAAGAAATGTGCATTTAAATGGAATCAAGAGGCACAGATGACATTTGAAAAAATGAAGAAGGTAATGAGCACTTGTACGGTACTTTCTTTACCAGATTTCTCGCATCCCTTCATATTGGAGTGTGATGCCTCGGGTGAGGGCATTGGAGCAGTATTTATGCAGAGTAGGCACCCCATTTCCTATGAGAGCCGAAAACTAAGGGGTCCTAAACTTTTATACACTATTTATGACAAATATATGTTATCCATTATGCATGCATTGGATAAATTTAGAAAATACTTAGTTGGGGAGAAATGTTTTGTGAGGAAATATCACAATAGTATCAAGTACTTTTTGGACCAAAAGGATCTAAATGAAAGACAACAAAAATGGGTCAGCAAGATCCAAGCCTATGGATTTGACATTGAATTTTTCAAGGGGAAAAACAATGTGGTGGTTGATTCTCAATCCAGGAGACCTTCAGTTTATGCTATGACAGATATTTCAGTTGATTTGAAGGCCCATCTTTTGCTGGAATATTCTAAAAATAGGTTTGCTTTTGAGTTGATGGATGGGAAAGTACAGGATGATAACTTCAAGACTGTGGATGACATCATATACTATAGGGGTCAAATCTTATCGGTTCCCGAGTCAACATTCAAAACAAGAGTATTACATGCATGTCATGATTCACCATTGGCAAGGCATCAAGGGCTTGTCAAAACACACAAGCAAGTAAGGGAAAGATTTACATGGAGAGGCATGAAAGAAGATGTGATGCACCATATCATGGAATGTTCTACTTGTCAGGAGAAAAAGGACGAACACATTCATCCAACAGGTCTATTGCAACCACTCCATATACCAGAGCATAAATGGGAAAGTATATCAATGTATTTCATCTCGGGATTTCCCAAGGTCCAAGGCAAGGATTTCAACTTTGTGGTTGTGGACAGATTGACCAAGTTTTTCCATTTATTTTCCATTGCCACAGAATGCAGTGCTTCACAGGTTGCAGATTTGTTCTTCAGAGAGATCTTCAAGCTGCATGGTTTACCCAAAACCATAGTGAGTGATAGGGACAACAGGTTCATGAGCACCTTTTGGAAGGAGCTATTTAGGTTGGTTGGTACAACCTTGACCCCCAGTACTAGTTATCATCCTCAAACTGATGGTCAGATTGAGATAGTCAACAAGTGGGTTGAAGGCTACCTTCTGAATTATGTTTCAGGGAAACAGAAGGCATGGGTTAAGTGGCTACATTTGGGTGAGTATTGTTACAACACCACCTACCACATGTTTATTGGTATGTCACCTTTCAATGCCTTATACATTTATGATCCACTCACCTTTGTGGAAATTGTCTTCAGTGATAGTATAGCTCCTATGGTAGAAAATTGGATCTGACAGAGCCAGGATATAATCAGAGAGCTTAAGGACCACCTGCAAAGCACGCAAAATCAACAAAAGGTACAAGCAGATAAACACAGAGTGGAGCTCACATTTGAGGTTGGTGACCTTGTATACTTGAGGCTCAAACCTTACAGAGAAGCATCTATAAAGAGGAATGGTGCAGAAAATCTCCAACCTTGCTTCTTTGGGCCATACAAAGTAAAAATAAAGGTATGGGTCGTGGCATATGATTTTGATATACCCCCAGAAAGAAAGATACACAATGTCTTTCATGTATCTTAATTGAAAATATCTATAGGGAAACACATCATTCTTATTGAGGAACTACCTCCCTTGGATGAGGAGGGACAATTGATACTTATACCGGAGGAAGTGTTATAAATAAGGGAGAAGAGGTTAAGGAAGAGGAACATCAGGGGGTACTTGATCAAATGGAAGAACCTACCTAAGGAATATGTTACTTGGGAGAATGAACAAGTTCTTCAAAAGGCAAGGTCAAAATTTCTTGTGGACAAGCAATTTCTAGTAGGGGAGACTATAATGTCCCCCACCTCTTGATAAGAGGTTAGGAGAGACTTAGTAGTCTAGTTTTCCCCACTAGACTATAGTCTCATGAGTCATGGGGACTAAGAAACCTAAAAGCATTCACCTAAGAATAATGTTATAATTGTAACGACCCTAAATTGATAAATCGTTAAAGATTATTAAGTAAGATTTAATTAAGGGATAATTGCAATTAACAAAATAATAAATTAACTACTGACCACATTTAATGACCTGAGCATTAAATTTAAAAGATCAGTGAAGAAATGATATAACAGAGGGTAGCGTATGCAGAGGGTTGCGTATGCAGGGCGAGGAGCCCAGAAATCCTGAGATGATAAAAATATTAATGAAGGGACGAAGGACAGAAGGACGGGGGTGGTTGTGGAGTAATTGTGTGAGTTAGCAGGAAGGAATAAGGGATGGGAAGAGGGGGATGTGCGGACCATTCGATGGGGATGGATGCTGCGGCTGTGTGGGCTGAGAACTATTGTCTTTTGCTGTGAGCAGAGATTCTGCATTTGCTGTGAGCAGTGATTTTCTGTGCACTGTTGTATTGGCTATGAGCCTGTGATATTTTGTGGACTGTTGGCTTGCTATGAGCAAGGAACAGAGTTTTATGGACTATGACTTTTGATCAGGGGAGGCACCGAGTTGCTGGAGGTTTTGGGCACGGAGGGCCAAGATATCCGTAGATATCCTGGAGCTAGGTAGTTTTCCTAGTTGGCAGGGAGGACAGTAGTTTTGGGTAGTAAATTACTTGTTTGTGGTAGGATTGATCCATGTATCAGGCAACAGAAATTAGCATCAGTACCAGGTATTTGTCAAGTTATGCATTTATTTCATTCTACCAGAAAATTATTACCCTGTGATAAATCTAAGTTACCGAAATTGTTGTTGGAAAGATAAATATTATGCTGTGAATTTGTTGTCTCCACTTAGAGAATGAATTACTCATGGAATTTACGATGTTTAGAATTATTTGGGCATTACATATGGTATCAGAGCGTCTTAGTTCGAAATCTGGGCCTAAGGGCCAAAATCCCAAATGATTAACTCCAACCACGCTTAACCTATAAGAAACACACGTTCAGTTTGACTAAATAGGACTGATACAGTGTGGTATCCAAGCTGTTAAGCACGAAAAAGAGAAGTCATAGCTTAATTTTTCCTTGAGCAATGTTGTTAATGAAGTTTCGGGTAGAATAGACACCTGGAACCAATGAAAATGTCGTGGGAAGCTTCTGTCGAAGGCTTGAAACTGGTAAGATCTAATAACTACACAAATTATACTAAATAAAATGCAAAAGACATTTGCGAGACCTTGAAAAGGCGTACGTTACCTCAGACTTACCTAAATGGGGAACTGTCGATGCACAGGCTGAAAAAAGGAAATTTAGCAGACTTATATTACGCAGGAACAGCGTAAACTAGTTGCCTGTATTGGCCTCAATGAAGTTTTAAAAATAATGAAGAATCTCCGGAACGTTAGACCCATACAAATTTCAACCGTGCCAAAAGAAAGAAATTTGTACACCGCGTGGTGTTTCATGCAACTAATCGATTTTCCCAAAGAAGAGCTATCTCTTACACGGGAGAACGGATCTACGCCGTCAGATCTCGGATGAAATCCCGTCAGCCGTTAGATCTAGACAAGTTGCGTGGGGTTTAAGCCCTAGCGTGCCTAGGAGGAGTCATCGGGAAATCTGAGTCATCGGGGTTTTGTGAAGTTAGAAAATCGAGACCTTGTGTTTCTCGAAATCCCGAGAACGGATCCTAGTCGTTGATCTCGGCAGGACACGTGTCAGCGTTCTGGGAGGCGTCAGGATTTTACCATCGGAGATTTTAGGAGAGTAGAACCATTGCATAATGAAATCGAGATACGCGATTTCCCGATCGGATCCGGACCGTCCATTGTGCATGACGCGTGTCAGGAGATCCCGAGGAGTCGTGGATCGGGAAATCGGGGTTTTCGAAGACAAAGAAACCGCGTCGCTGGGAATCGTGATCGGCGATATCCCAACAGTGACGTAAGCATGGTGGGACCACCAGAGTCAGAGTGGAAGGACAGGTATCCATCATCTGGGAAGAGTCGGGAAATCCGTAGGAAAATCCCGGTACAATCACAACCGTCCATCTGTGGGACAGGTGGCAATCATCGAAAAACATCAGCATTTGACCCCATTGGGAAATCGAGAATTCCGGGGACAAGATGTTTAGGCGATTTGAATTCGCGATCCGCGAAACCCCAATGAGTGGGGCCCAGCTATCATCACAGCAGAGAAGGAGGACAGAGGCATAGTGGAGGCCAGCTGTCAGTCATCCGGGGAGTCGGGATATCGGGGTTTTCAAGGGCATAGAATGCTCGCATCAGGAAATCGCGATCCGCGATTTCCCGACGGGAGTTATGAACCATCCATTGGAGAGGACGCATGGCATGAGATCCTCAAGAGTCGGTGTTTGGGGGCATCGGAATTTTCAAAGGTGAAGAATTCGTGCAACAAGAAATCGTGATCCGCGATTTCCCGATGAGATCTGAGCTGTTCACTTCGAGGACGCGTGTCGGAGGATCCCGGGGAGTCGGGGTTCGACATATCGGAGTTTCTGGGGTTGTGAAACTCATGCATAATGGAATCATGATCCGCGATTTCCCGATGCGAGAACGGAGCCGTTCGATTGGAGGGACACGTGTCCCAGGATTTTAAGGAGTCGGGATTCGGTATTTCGAGGCTTCATCATACAAAGGAACTGATGCATTGGAAATCGCAATTTTGCGATACCCGATAGAGCTCACACGTGCATCGGGGATCGGGGAATCGGGAATCCTAAGGACGTGCGCGCCTTGACATTGCAAACGCTGAAATGCCAAATTAGGTGACACAAGGCCACGATTACGGAGGCGGTCATGAGGACCAAGCTCGTAGCAAAGGGGCTAACGGAAAAGGGCCCATCGGGAAAGATGAGCACAAAATCCCGATAGGAAAATATGTGGCCACGGTCTTATGAACACGGTCATATAGACTAAGGTATAGTCAGTAAGGGGCTAGCTCTTAGAAACTGAGCCCATCGTGAATCGGGAATTGGAGAGGTAAGGGGATCGTGACAGCGAAAAGTCCGAAACCCCGAACTCCGATACAGAGTCGGGAATAAGCCAGGGTAGGCGCAGGGGCCGTGACGAAGGAAGATAAGGCTATGGATTGGGGCATTCGATAGTGAATCCCGAGGGGATTTGAAGGGCCACTTCGGCTCAGATGAGGGGAGCTTGAGGAAACCAGACAAGCACGTGGAACCCAGGCGTGCCCGAATCCTTGGGTGCTCGTTTAGTCATTTTTTTTATTATTTATTGTAAATTGTTAGAAATATTATAAAATAAATTAAATTAGTTAGTATAAATAAAATATATATAGATAGGAATGAGTTAGTATAAATTAAAATAAAGTTAATTTGGATTAAATTAATGTAAATAATAATTTTAATTTAATTATTTTATTGAGTGTAGGGTTAGTCTACCTTAAAGTTCGATGTTAACCAAGCTTAGATGCTTAATCCTAACCCAAACCAAGCCAATTCCCCTGATGGAGTAATGTCTGTTTACAGACAAGTAAAGAAAACTTATGCCTAACTCTGTTTCTAAGTTTAAGTAACACCAATTTGAAACGTCCTGGAACTCACCCGGATAACTTTGGGGTGATCCAGGTTAAGTCATACCAGATGGCCAGGACTCGAAGAGGTCGAGGCAGGGGAGCGTCGTCACGGGCGCCACCAATGCCACCAACGCCACCAACGCCATCACCACCACCAACACCACCAGCACCACCACTACCATCGCCCGAACTAGCTCTCATACTATGCTCGTTAGAAGCCATCAACGAGACTTTAAGGGGCGCCAACCAGCATGGACTGAAGTGGAACCCCCACCATTTGGAACGAGTAATCCAGAAGCATCACAGGATTCAGGGGGAGGACTTCCACCTGAATACATCACACGAGAGTTGCAGAAAATCAAACTTCTGGAGTTTTCCAGGGGTCGCGCCAGTGAACACGCAGAAGCATGGTTGGAAGGCATGACAAGGTGTTTTGCCTTAAGGGACTATGCATCCAATTCAAAGGCAAAGATTGCAATTTTCCAGTTAAGAGATAGCGCCTTGAACTGGTGGGGCAACTTAGAAAGACAACTACACCTTACCCCAGACACAGTATCTTGGGAACTCTTCGAGGAAAGGTTCCGAAGGAAGTATCTACCAGCATACTATGAGGAACAACAAGTAGGGGCATTTCACGCCCTAGTACAAGGAAATAGGACTGTGGAAGAATACGAGATCAGGTTTATGGAACTGGTTAAATACGTTTCATATTTGGACACTGACCAACGACAAGTAGAGAGCTTCGTTTATGGATTGAACCCGAAGATAAGAGCTATGGTGCGGATGTGGAAACCGTCTTCAGTGGCGGAGGCGGTAGAGAGTGCCCGTTACGCGGAAGAGCATATGAACCTAACAGGGGGTACAAGATCGGCATTTCCGCATCGCCCTGGGTTCGTGGGAAAGACCCCGAGGACATTTTCCAGGGGAGGGGGCTCAAGGCCACCACCTTATGGTAACAGAGATGTGTCAAGGACAGTAGCTGCATGGATTTCAATGGCAGCTAGTGCAGCATCTTGTTCATCGCCAATGGTGCAGATAGGTCCACGACCATCTCGAGGAACAACTAGTAGGGGCAGAGGTTCCAGGGGAAGGAACTCATTTCAAGGAAAGACACGTAGCAATGCACCGGTTCCATCTAGTGTCACCTGTTGGGGGTGCGGGGGACCCCATTACCAGTGTGACTGCCCAGATTTTCAACCATGGTTCGTGCATAATGAAGGAAAGGCATCGATGGGGAAAGAAAGTAGCAGCCACCATATTTACGCAACGGTTGATAACTGCCAGGCTGAACATCAATCCACCGTAGTGGAGTCGTCAGGTACGTTAAATTATGTTAATGTTAAAATTTTGTTTGATTCTGGTGCGACAGATAGTTTCATTTCACCATCTGCATTAGAAAAGAGTGGGCTGTCAGCCTATGAGCATGATGACTTTAAGAAAGTCGAGATGGCTTCGAGGAAGAAACAAGCTGTAGGACCTAGTGTCAATAATTGTATAGTAGACCTAGGAGTGTGCACTACCAAGTTGAAGGTATACGTCACTGCCCTTGAGGCATACGACTTAATCATTGGAATGGATTGGTTAGCAGCTCATTGAGCTTTGATAGATTGTTTCGCAAAGAAGGTGCATTGTGTCAATGATGAAGGAAAACTGATAGAGATTTAGGGTGTACAGAGAAAAGTGTCATTACTCTTTATATTGACTATGAAGGTCAAGCGATGCTTGAGACAAGGGTGTCGACTTTATGTAGTGGAAGCAGTGAATGAAAGGAAGGGACCCTCATTGGGTCAGTACCCAGTATTGTCAGAATTTCAGGATGTTTTTCCAGACGAATTACCAGGATTACCTCCTGAGAGGGAGCTTGATTTTACCATTGAGCTGAAACCTGGTACAGAACCAATATCCAAGACTCCGTATCAAATGACGGCGCCAGAACTTTGTGAATTGCAAATGCAGTTGAAGGAGTTACTAGATTCAGGGCTAG
>JASDQU010739359.1:96090-107470 GCA_032191745.1 Picea mariana | reverse complement strand
AATTATTACATGAATAGAATAAACCAATAAAAATAGTTTGATACCTGGGAGTTGAAGATATTATGAGTGGTGTTGCTCTTCTGAATCCTTCTTCTTCTTGGGGTCTTTCTATTGTTAATTGTTGTTGATTCTGAATTCTGAATCTTCTCGATGGTGCAGTATCTTTTCCTTCTTGCATTTTCTTGCCTTCTTCCTTCTTAGGAGAGCCTTCGACTGTTTCTGCATAGCTTCTTTGATATGTTGTCTTGGAGCTCGAGCCTTTCTCTGTCTGGTTATATCTTAGTTCAGATCTGTCATAGTATGGATTCTGACTATTGATTATCTCATCCAATATTTTGGTTTTATTATGTTGTTGAAGATCTTTTCTTAGATTCACTATTTTTGTTTCCAATCTTTCAATCATATTCTCCTTTTCTTCTAACTGATCTATAAGTTCTTCTTCAATCCTTATTTCTTCTTCTACTTGGATCTTCAACTTTGTGATTATATGCTCTATTTCTTCTGAGTTGGAATTTTTAGATCCTTCTTTCTTATTTAACTCAGCCTTGAGTGACTTAATTTTCTTTCTTTATTTCTCGAGTTCTTATAAGGCACTAATTAAATCTTCTCTAAGATCAACTTCCCCTTCTTTTTCAGAATATTATTTGGAATCTTCTACTTCCATGAAGAGTACTCTTTCTTTATCACTATCACTACCTTCATCCTCGTCTGATGATGAAATATCTTCCTTAGTGCAGAGACTTTTTTTGAAGAATTTCTTTTTGTTTCCTCTACCCTTTTGATTTTTTTTTTCTTTTAATATCTTATTCATCATCACTTTCCTTATTCTTATGAGGATATTTAGAAGCAAAATGACCAATACCACCACAATTAAAACATTTCAATGGAAGCATACCTTTGTATTTGTCATTTCCTCTTTTCAACTTTTGGAAGAATTTTTCCATTTCTTCATCTTCCTCTTAATCATCGTTGCAGCTACAATCTTACTTTGGATTTTTCTTGTTCTTATTCTTTTTCTTCTTAGATGCCTTTAATGTTGCTTCCTTATTTACTGGATTGTCTTTCTCTATTATCATCTCATAAATTGTGAAGATTCCATGTAGATTGTCCATGCTCAAACTATCAATATCTATTCTTTCTTCCAGGGTTGATATATTAGGATCAAATTTTATAGGTAGAGATCTTAGAAAATTTTGAATGACCACTGACTCATCAACTTCTTCTCCCAATCCTCCAATAGTGTTCACGGTTTCATCGACTTGTAGAAAGTAGGCTGCAATTTTTTCATCTTCCTTCATATTCAGTTGTTCAGACTTAGCTCTAAGGGTTTGAAGCTTAACTCCCTTGACTTTGGTGTCACCTTCCTAAATATTTTGAAGTTTATCCCAAAGATCTTTTGTAGTCTTGCAATGCATAACTTTGAAAAATATTGAATCATATAGAATGCTCAGAATGGTGCCTTTAGATTTTGAGTTGTTTTCACTGAGTTTATTTCCATGTTTGTCAGTTGGGGGAGTGGTCGATGCTACATATCCGTCTAATATTGACTGCCAAACATCAAATCCTTGTGCCTGTAAAAAGGCTTACATCCTTTTATTCCAAAAGTCATAGTTTTGTCCATCAAACCTTGGTTCTCCAATATTAGTGTATTCCATGATCTCCTTCCAGTGGTAAGATGGTTCTTGAAGGAACTGCTCTGAACCAAAATATGTATTCATTAACATCATCAGCAGTATATTATCAATATATCATGAGCAATATAAATCAACAGACATCCACAGAAACACAATACACCAGAATGTATGTGGAAACCCAAATGGAAAAAAACCACGTAATGGTTTTCTTATATATCAAAAGATTACATTCATTGGAAGCACTAACTTCCCAATTCTCCAACTCCAACTGGAAGGACGATACAACCCCCTATTTACAGGCTCCAACCTGAAGGAAGCTACAACTCCCTGAATTCTCTAGCTCCAACCAGAAGGAGGCTACAACCCCTTGATTCTTAGGTTGCAACTTGAAGGAAGCTCCAACTCCCTATGTTCTCCAGCTACAAATGTAAGGAGACTTCAACCGCCTTTCCTTACCTCATCCTGCTGCCCTGAAATATAAGTGTAGACCAAACTATCACTACCACAATCACTGCCACTATCACTGTCATTATCACATCAATCTATCACTGTATCCAACCTATCATTGTCACTGTACCATCAATCTATAACCTGCATCATCAACCTGTTCTATACCAAAATTTGAACCAAATCATCCATCAACTGTGTACTAACATGTATGCATCAATCATGAACATTAAGATATACCAAATACAACATCAATGATAAGTAGCCAATCATGTACCACATTTAAAACATGAATACAATATGTACCATATATCATAGCATCAATCATGTATAGACATGTACCATATCATCAATGAATAACCAATGCATGTCCCTCAGGCATATGCCACCATACATCAAGTGTATACCTCAACCATGAACAATCATCTCAAGGATATGAAACATAAAAACCATGCCATATGTTGAACTAGATATACCATAATATCTTACTAAACCATGTACCAAAGATGTATCTCAATCATGTGTCAAACCCTCATCAATATGCCAAGTATGCCTCAAGCTTTCACTACATCATAATCAAGCATAATCTTCACAACAAGTACACAAACATACCAGTACCTCTATAGTTGACCTGAATCATTACAATGTTGACCTGTAAGTTATATTCTATCTTCAGAGACATGGTACCATCATTTCCCCCAAATTTTTATTTTCCTCATAGGACTAACACATCCTATCTCACGAGGCCTCACGTGACAGGTATACTGCAACCCATGGGGATGCCTCGTGGGACACTAGTAGTCTGACCTGTGGGGATCAGGAAAACTAGGTTTTCCTCATATAGTCTTTCTCACCACTGCAATGTCGAAACTTATTTACTCCTCAATCTTTGCTACCTCATATTTGACTATTGCAAACTTAGCCAAAAGATCACAAGTTCACTAGAAGATATTCAATAGAATAAGTGATTGAATTATATTTGTGAATGAATCTTTGAGTTGTATTTATAATTTTTTTGGGTAACCTATTTCCTTAAACTTAGGGGCTTCTTAACTTTCTTGTTACAACCACTTTACCCTTTCATTAAAGACTTGTAACAAACTAGGGGCTTCTTGACCATTCTTTGGGGCTTCTAATTTAACAAGGCCATAAATCCTCAACCATGAGGAACTACATGGTGTTACCACCTATCAACATAAATGGCATGATGAGGACTATCCATCCATGAGTGATTTACCTTCATTTACTCCATCCTTCGTGACCTAATTCCATGATCAATTGTGGGATACTTAACCATACTTAGGGGTTTCTTGTAGACTTCTTCAAAGCCTCTTCTCGTGAGGGCCATGCTTAGAGCTACGCCATAAGGGGACCACTTTGGAGACTTATCCAAATACACCCATCACATCAGTTGAAATCAATCCACTACTTGTTGACATCAATGACAACTAATTTTCCAACATCTATTCCAATGCACCCTAATAGGGAGCTCAAGGAAATGGTACATTGAGCTACCTTGTGTTTCTTTCCATATGGTTCATCCCTAGTGATGGCCTCTTAAATGTATTTCCAACTAACCAACCTCTATCAAACTGGGACTAAAATATTGAAGCCACTGCGTAAGAGTACCTCCATGTAAATCTCTGATCACATTCATGAATGGCATCGAAGGTCTAGGCTCATCAAAGCTTAAATTATGAATCAATTCCTAGAAGAATATTTCATGAAGTCCTTATTTCCTAATCCCTCCAAAGATATCGTGACAAGATCCCTTACCGAGGATCACGTTATTCTATGTTCTCAATTGTTAGACTTGATTTATTCATAGTCTGACACTTTGTATGAGTTGATTTCCCATGCCCCTCAATCATCAACCGATCCATCGAAAAATACTCTAGGACCACACACTGATGGTGTGATTGGTTATATTTCCCATTATTATGTTGGCCAATTAGTGGACCAAATGGGACAAATGCCTATATATCACAATCCACCTGCAATTATGTCAGCTTCACAAAATGCCTCAGTCCCTACCTAGACCTCCAATGTTCAATCAATCCAACCCACAAATCTAATGAACAAATAGCAACTTAGTGGTAAGAAAAAGAATTACAAAAAGAAAAATTATGATCCTAGTCAAGGGACTGATCCTAATCCCAATGTTGTTATGGGGGAAAATAAAGAAAAGAATAAACTCAAATTTCCTTGCAATATTTGTAGTGGAGATAATATTACCCACCAGTGCCCTCAGATGGATGAGATTCATAGGTATTTGGCCCGACAGGGAGCCCAATAGCAACCCATCTTCTGAATAAATATCTTTCCTCTACAACAGCAGCAAATAGTTGCTACTAAACCTGAGCCTATGTAAGGGGGTAATCCCAAGAATGCTACATTTACATGTGTGAACAAGATGTTCACATACATACTACAGCTCATAATTATGACATTTCTGAGAATGGACCTACTACAAAGGATCCTTATTCGTCTTAGCTAGGTGTTTGTATACATATAGAGGATCCATCCAATGACACAATGCCTCACCCCCCAAAAGGTGTCTTACGAAGGTATGTGCACATCCCTAATGCTCGAACTACTCACAATTATAGTATTGTTGAATATTTACCTCAAGCATTGTGTGCCATGTCTTCCTTAGAATTCCTTCATAACTACCCAACGCATCTCAAAGAACTATTTATCACTCTTAACAACATTGATACCTCAAATACTCATTTGATTACTTTTGACCTTGACCAAGCTAGTTCAAGGTTTTACAACCAAATTCTGTTTCAAATCCAAGTATCATCTCATGGAACGAACATATTTCTATGAGTTGTTGATGAAAGATCCTACACATATGTCTTGTATTTGTCTTGTTGGAGAGCCTTAGGTTCTCCAAATCTCATATTTTCAACCATTATGTTGAAATAATTCAATCACCATGTATTTAATCCTCGTAAACTCATCGATGACTTTCCTATCAATTTAGGTGGTAAGACTATTTCGATTGAAGTCGAAATCATCAATACTTCTCTGAATTAAAATATTTTATTGGGGAATAATTGGTCTTATGCCATGACAACAATTGTGTCTTAAGTTTTCCAAGTGATTTTTTTTCCTTGTCAAGGTAAATTAGTTACCATTAACCAACTTTTTTATTGCACACCCGACTCCAGAATCAATACTGAAATGAACACTTCATTATTAGGTGATTCCATGGCCACATTATATATTATCGGTGCTATGATGTTCAAAGGTTTATATATTATGGGTAATTTTACCTTCTGATGCAGTAGCATCGCTCCACCTCATCAAGCGTCAGCAAGACAGCGCACAAGGAGGAACGGGTTCCAAGGAAAGAGAGGCGCCAGCCCTATCATTTTGAACCCAAATTTAAAATTTTGATGTAATTAAAAGTATTAAATGTTGTAAGGCTCAAAGCAGTTGAGCCATATGCCTTCATATAGGTTGCATGTGAAGTCACCTTTAATGGCTGACAAGTAGATAGGTTTAGGCTTAGTTCAGACTAGTTGTCCATTGAATGTAATTGAATGCAATTCAAGGCAAATAGGAAGTTGGAGGGAAGGCTCGAGGAGCCCCTCTTTTGTAAAAAAATTCTCTTGTATCAAAAATCCATTAGAGTATGAGAATTAGGATGAGCGAGTTGAGAGAGCTCAAGAGAGGAGATAAAGTGTTGAAGACTCTATTGCATTCAAGCCTTTGTAAATATTTGTACATAGTCATTCAGATATAATACGAAAGATTTTTTTCCTACATATGAGGTGTCTTTGTTTTTATGTGTGATGAATGGTTATTCTCTTATTGTTTTTCTGTATTTATTTATGTATGTTGTAGATGTATTCAAATAGGTTTCATTGGCAGGTTTAGATAGACTTCTCTATCTTGGTGAGATTCTGAGTAGTTCTGGGTTCTTAGGCTTGTGCAAGGGGTGCACACTGGAGTGATTGAAAAATTTGTGAAGCCTGTGAAAAAAGTGCACTTGAACTATGTCTCGAGTTCAATGAAGAGCGTGAAAGGTGGGAACACCAGAGAAATTCATTCTAAATATCAGAAGGAGTAGTTCCATGGAAGGCCTATCAGAGTTTCTAAACACTCTGAAGAAGACATACCAGAGTTACTAAATACTCTGAAAGCTCTGAAAGGAGTGCATCGAGCGAGTGCAAGGAGTGCCCAAGAGGAATTTTGGAAAAAGTATTAAGTCTGAGTCTTTTGGAAACTCAAAGTGCAAAGAGTGCATAGGGGAAAAACTTTGTTAAGTGTTAGTCAAATTCGAGGAGAGAGCGCAAGGAGTGATCCAGAGGTCGAGTGGCTTCAAGTCCACAAGATCTTAGGAGGAAGAGCGTATTAGCTGCCAGGAGGGCAGAAGGATTTGAAAAGGGAGAAAAGGGTCGAGACCCTTAGAGATCCGAGCAAGTTCAAAGCTCAGGAGAGATAGTAAATTTGTGCACATAGTTCCTGCCAAGAGGGAAGAAAGAAAAAAACAGTCCAAGTCTCATACTATGGGAGAAGTGCAAGTGTGCACCAGGGTTGAAGTCCCTTGAAGTTAACCAAAGATCGAGAGGAGTAGTGTTTTTTGAAGAACGCAAGTAGAGTCCAAATATTAGATCTCACAGAGAAAGATTCAAAGGTTGAGGCCTTTGAACATTTTCAAAGAATCCTTTCGTTGGGAGAGAGGTGTAGCAGTCGCAGAGGGAGAAGCTATAGCATTCGTCGATCTCCGTGGGAAAGCAGATCTGGACCGTCAGAGCAAAGTCCAGAATGAAGGAGGAGCGTGCAAGAGGAGAAAAGATCTCAGCCATTAGATCTGGGCCCAAGCAATGGTGACCATCCAACCCAGGTAAGTTTCCTGGTGGTTAAACCCCATCATTCTTAAGACTTCACAAGTTCATAGTTTTTCATTTTTATGTGCAGAGGAGACAAGTCTCTCGAAGTCCTAAAGTGAAAAAATCAATCGGGACCATCCATTTGCAAGGACACGTGTCAACATATCGTATGTATACAAAATATTAGAAGCATGGAGTATAGGGGACTCCCGAAGCTCCGAAGAGCTGGAGTCCATCTCGACCGTCCATTTGAAAGGGATGTGTGTCAGTAGATCTAGAGGTCCAGAAGAATTGGACTAAGGCGAAGAGAGAATTCCCAAAGGGTCAGGAGCCTGAGTAGATCTCCACCATTGATTTCAGTGGACAGGTTTCAACAGATCCAGTACTTCGAAGGATAGACACTTTGGGGGATTTGTGAAGTGGTTTGGTACAGAGGTTCCTGAAGCCTGGGGACAGAATTCAATATTGGTCGTTGGATCCAATGGACACATGGTAGAATATCTGTCGTTCGAAGGTATAACACTCCGGGAGATAATTGGTCGAGGAAGCGTGTAGGTTCCCAAAGTCCCAGGAGCCTGAAGAAAACATGGATAGTTGGATCTAGTGGACATGTGGCGGATGATTAAACCCTCCGTCAGTTCAGAGGTTCTGAAGAACAGCAGGTTGGAGGATTTAGGACTCTCGAAGCCTAGAGTCCCAAATTCATATGGGTCATCCATTGGAGAGGACACGCATCATCAGACCAGAATATCCATAGGATGGATACTCCAAGAGAATAGGAGAAAGAGGATTTGATCGGGACCATTGATCACCGGGAGGAAATGTGGTAGAGGATCCATCACTTCAAAGGAGAGGTACTCTGGAGGAAAGTTGGACAGAAGAGTCGGGAAGACTCCCGAAGATCTGAAGAGTTGGACGTCATCACAGTCATCCATCGGAAGGGATGAGTGGCATCAAATCAAGGAGTATAGGGGTTTATCACTCTGGGAGAATTGAGGGAATGGTGTTTCAGAAACCTCTGAAGTTGGAGCATCAAATCATTTTGGACCATTGATCTGTGACGGCACCAAAGCCGTATGATCATCCTTTACGGCATTCGGCACTCCGCGTATGTTGGGTTGTGTTGTGTGGATGTTGAAAACTCTCGAAGCCCAAAAAGGAGAATCTGAACCGTTGATTTATCAAGGCCTGAGAGCCATCGATTTGACATTTGGGCATGTTCATTGATTTGGTGATTGTGTAGGTTTGTGGGAAAAAGTCGGGGAAAAATCGTCGAAGTCTAAGGCGTGAAAGAGGCATAGAGTCGATCTGGGGATTTCCAAATCCGTCTAATCTTCCTTTTTCGGTGATTGAAACTTTGTGAATGTTATGCATGTTGGATGCGGTCGTAAATCGTCGAAGCCCTAAGGAAATAGATTAGAACTGTCCATCGGCTGAAGCTTGAGGACCATCAATTTGATACATGGGAGAAAGTGTTTTTTCGACATTCAGCACCTGGAAAATATTGTGCATTGGAGTGGAGAAAAAATCATCAAAGGGAAAATCCCGAATTAGCGCATTTTGGCTTGGTGCTAGGTCACAACCCAGGATCATATGCCATTTCTGCCGGTAAAAAGGGCTAAGGGCCCGAAATCAAATTTCATAGGCAAAGGGGCTTAGTGTGAGCCCGCGGTTTCATTCTTGGACCTGCGCATGGAATAAAAGGACCTATGTAAAGGATTTTGGGGGCTCAGCAGGGCCTGAAGAGCTAATCCATCTCCCGATTGTGAACGTTTCTAGACCGAGAGGTCGAGCGAACCCCGGGTGAGGGAGGGGGTATACATCACCCTCCCTCTACCAATATGTCTTGTATTCTCATCCTTTATCTGTATGATATCGTCTAGCACTTCTATTTCACAAAACTTGTCCTCGGTGTCATTTTTGGTTGTTGACCATGTGCCTTCGCACTTGTTTTGCTCTAACTCTTTCGTTGTCATCCAGGACCCTTGGGTGGTTCCCCATCCCTCAAAGTTTTTCCATTTAGGGTCGAGTATTCCTTTAATTGTGATGGATGTTTCCTACCAATCTATCCAAATGGTATCTATAGATCATGATCAAAATATTCACCCTAGTGTGGAGTACAATCAGTTCACTTCTCCCATCTAGGTCGTCAACCCCCTTGGTTCTCGTGACTTCTTAGATTTTTTGATGCCTTCTGATGAGGATATCCTCAAATCCTTGATTGATTCCTAACGACCTTAGGAATATATGCATCATTGATCATTATTTCTTCATGAACTGGAAAATTTTGAGGTTGGCACATAGAGACTTGTTACACCTAGAGATATTGATTCTTAGCAATGCCCCATCCTAACGCATTATGTGTATGTGGAATGGAATTTGGAAAACATATAGAAAACAATACCCATTGACATATCCATGAAACGTGGTATAGTCGAAAACATATTGATTGGCCTAGATTGTTCTCTTAACGAAATTGAGCTTTATATTACCCTTTTCAATTTAGAGTTTCATGACATTTTCGGGTCATATGAGGAAATGTCATGAATTGACACCCAAAATGTTGAGCATGAAATCAAAACTTATGAATACACTAAATCTATTTGGAAAAATTTATGGCCAGATAATCGAAAAATTGTTTCGTGTTCATTTCATTTACCCAGTTCCCTTGATAGAGTGGGTTTCCAACTGATTTCATGTTGATGAGAAACAAGGTACTATACACATATGTACTGATTTTAGGGACCTTAATAAATCTTTTCCAAAATATAATTATTCTACCTAGTTCATTTATCATATCATTGACGAATGTGTTGACAATGAGATATTTTCTTTCATGGATGGTTTCTCCAACTACAATCAAAATCAGATAAAATGGGAAGACCAACACAAAATTGTGTTTACTTGTCCTTGGGGTAATTTTCCCTATCGAAAGATGTCATTTGGTCTCAAAAATGTTGGATCCACTTTCCAATGAGCTATGTCATATACTTTCATGAAATCAAACACATCGTGTTGAAGCATATTTGGATGACTTAGCTTCACTTTCCAAGAGTCAAGATGACCATCACCTCACCTTCGTTCCATATTCACTCGATGTAAGTACTACAACATTCATTTGAATCCACATAAGTGCATCTTTTATGTGATATCTGGGAGTTTTCCTGGCTTCATTGTGTCTAAGTTTGGGACCATGGTTGATCCTTCTAAGGTTGAGGCAATAGTTCAGCTTCCTCCCCCCCATACCATTCGACAACTTCACCACTAATTATGTGAAAATTATAAAAGGATTTATGTGTCTTTCAAAGAATGGTTTTCCATTCATATGGGATGACCAAGATTAACCCTCATATGATTCTTTGAATAAATTCTTAGTGTCATCCCCATTATTGAGTCCTCTCGACTACAGTAAAGACTTTTTGCTATATCTTGCTACATATGAATCCACCATTTATATGGTGTTGATACAAAAAGATGGTTCATAGAATGAACATGAGGTTTATAATCTTAGTAAGGGTCTTTTTGGTTCTAAATTGTGTTACACCCATGTTGAGAAGTTTTCTTTGGCAATTTTTCATGTTGTCAAACACCTTAGAAACTATATTCTTCTTTATAAAACTATTTTTATAACAAAATATAACCACGGGGTCTTAACTCAATGAACCTGTATCATAGCACATGCATTCATGGGATATTAAATAATACCCCTAATTTCATGAAATATTGACAAAATAACTTCCAAAATACTTTTGTTGAACCCAACTCACAATACATATTTCCAATAAAATAACTCCCTATTTTTACTAGATGCTCATTTTTATAACCCCCAATAGCTATAAACCCCCATGTACCCTTCATCCCCCCCCCAATACCTATAATATATTGACTTTATGTTTCAAAATTTAAAAAAAAACCTTTATGAATGAACATGATAATATATTGGTGAACAAGGTGAAGCCCCCATGACTCCAACCCAATACAACACATCTCGACTAGACACATCATTGGGGGAAAATATTTGAAATGGATATCTCTCTTATAGGATTTTGATTTGTAGTTTGATACCTCAAAATCCAAGAAGTCCTTATCTTTTTCCAAGTTGATGTTTGATCTTCACCGAGACAATGAGGATGTTGTGGTTAACGAGTCCTTGTCAAACAAATGTTTATTCCTCATTGAATCTTATGATCCTCGATACGAAGATTTCCTAATGTATATTCAAACCTATCGGTTTAACCCTCTTCTATCATGCAACAAACATCGGCGTATTCACCACCAAGCCAAAATTTATATCATCATCAGTGATATTATTTATCATTGAAGTGTAGATTTGATTTTGTGTCAATGTTTAGTACATGATGAGAATGAGAGGATATTGAATGATCGACATGCCAGAGAATATGGCAGTAATATATTGTGCATGCATGCTTGTACTGATATATTTCTAATACAACA
>JASDQU010739359.1:52236-65522 GCA_032191745.1 Picea mariana | reverse complement strand
CATTAGGGCACGAAAAAGGATTCAAAATCCTCCCCAGAAACGGCACCAAAATTTTATCGCACAAAATGTAGGTTGGCTAAATCCTGACTCAAACCACAAGATGGAGACAATTAGGAGAATACCTAACCACTGTCACCTGAGATAGGTACTCCCGTCACTTTAGAGGTGAAGTGATCACCTCAAGGGGGGAATCTCAGGTGACCCTGGGGGGAAATAAGATGGTAATTGATACTTATGAATGCATTCCCATATAGGTCAAGTTGCTAAGTGGAATATGGCTCTAATGACATATCTCGGAAGTGGTTTAAGGTTGCCAAGTCTTTGAGTACCTACGGAAAGTGTTTGTATCTGCTTGAGACACAAGAAAAGCCAAGTGTACAAGATATATGTTAAGTGGACAAGAAATTTAATATTTCTATCCCTATTTGGAGCAGTCAACAAAGATATATATCAGCAAGAAATAATTAATAAAGCTGCTAGATAATATGCTAAAAGTCACGTAAATGATGCAAGATATAAGCTAGTAAAAACTAGTACAACTCAAGTATAAAAGAATAATACTTTAGCATCCATGTAAGGTTGTTATAGAAAAGTATTGCAGAGATTATTTTCATCCTTATGGCTGTAGAAAACAAGTTGTTACAAAAGAAAAATAATCCACCCAAAAGATGCCCCTGGTACTAGTAGATTATGCTGGCAAACTCTTAGCAATTTCTGACGGTTGAATTGTGAGTTATTTAGAGATTTGTTTAGGGTTTTATGCAACCCTAATGGATGTAGCATTAAACTTATTAAAGAAGCAAATTGCTTGGATAAAAGAGGACGCCCTTAGGGAACAAGAATGCTTATAACATGTAGAAAATGATCCAACTTGAACAAATCCATTATCTCTCAAAATCATGTTTACCAATGCAAACAATTTATTTCTCCAATGAAATAGAGATTAATGTCTTTCCAAATAACTTGTGGAGTCTTCTTTTATTAGGTTAGGACTATTAAATCTCAAGAGGTGTAAGCCCTTTTACTCCCTTGAGATACCAACCCTAACAAGATAAAGTCTAGGAGGGTGTAAAGCATTTTACTCCTCCTAACCACCTCTGCAATAGACTTTTCAACAAAAAATAATGACAAAACTTGGTGGAGGTTGTAAATATTTATACTCCTCCAAGGATCTATCCAATAAAAAGCATGGAACAAGAAAGAAAACTAACAAAGTGCATATTTTCCTTACCAATTCCAATATATGCCAAGATAAACCCTAATTACCAAGCAATTATCAACACCAAAGCAAAGAGAAAGAGCCTCCAAGAGTAGCACACCACTTCACTTCATTAGATAAGAGAAAACCATATCACAAGAGAGAGAGAGAGTGAATTTTCCCAAGAGTGGTGAAAATTTGAGCCAAGTATCCTCTCACAAGAGGGAGAGTTATGTTCAAATCAGATAGAAATGATCTCTATTTATACAAAAACCCCTAACAATATTGTGTCCACAAAACGTGGGGTAAACCACAAATTAAGGGGACAACAACCCTTAATTTTCCCCTTTACAATTTAAAATTCAAATTTAAATTTAAAAATTTCACAATAGAAACCCTAAGGTGATGTCATCACTCTAAGGGTGACGTCTTGACCCCTTGAGCAAGTCATTGGAATAAAAGGTTGAGGTCATTAGGGCTTCTAAATCCTCCCTTTCATGCACTATAACCTCTGCAAGTCATCTCCCACCATTTTTTTCCAAGTGTCAATGAGTAGCAACTCTACCACTACAACCTCAACCCTAGATGATGGCAAGCCCTCTTTGTATGGTGTTTTGGCTGCAAGAGTAAGTCGTTGGGCTAGTAAGAGGTTGCGTTACGTCTTCCATGGTGTCTTCTCAAGCCTCCAAAGGAAATCATCATCATCCGGCATGTGGGCCCCAGAACCCAACCTATGGGCTTCAAGCCCCAAGGAATCCCAAGCTAGGCTTGTTCTTTCAAAATTGTCCACCAACTAAGTCCTTCAAAGACAATGAATACACCCTCCAAGTATCTCAATTCAAATGCATTGTAATGAGTAAATCAAATCAATAAAAGAGCCATATAATCATGTACATACAAACTACCTCATCAAAATAAACAAGTTCTCAAAGACCTTATGTAATTTGCCTAGTTTATGTATGGGAGGGTCGATAAAGCGACCTATTTGGTGAATCATACCTCAATTTTGGGAGTGTTTCCCAAGCGAACCTTTCTCTAAGTCATGTGGATTAAGTGACATGGATGAGGGAAAGACTCTTGGGCATGGGATTCATGACATACAAGGGATTGTAGTGTCTCATTAACAAGTGCCTTTGTAGAGGGTGTGTTGCACCTTTCCTTTTTCCAATCCCATTTATTGCCTTTTATTCTTTTAAGATGTTTCCAGGTTGAAGCCAAGGTGGGGATTATACCTAATCATGAAAAACAATGCCCACCTTGAATCTACCCTGGTCACATCATGATTCCCCAATTTGAAAACATGTGTGGGGATTCTACCTAAGCATGAAAAGTAGTGCCCACACATGCTCCACCTTAGTTGGCATTTGTATTAGTTATTTTTCATGGGTCCCGTTAGTTTTTTACGAGAGACATTTCATTGTCCTCGGGATCCCTGGGAGAGCATATAGAAGGTTCATGATTAGATTTTATTATTTTCTAGATACAAGCCTATGTGACTTCAACCCCCTCTTCCCATGAAATGAGGGACAACCCCTTCTTGGGTTAGTACACATGAAAATCCCAAAAGGTAAGAAGATGATGGGATGAAGTGTGGAAAGTAAAAAGTATGGTCATGAACGGCACAATGAATCGTCAAGTGGACCTCCCAGTAGAAAACCTATCCCTAAGGATGACCCACTTACTAGGGCGCAATGTCAACCACCAAAGTGAAACAAGGAAAAGAACATAATGTCCAAGAAGACGTTACATAATCAAAATAAGTTTAAAACGCACAAACACAAATGCCTCAAATATTGAAATGACACTCACCATAATACCTGGCTTGTACCTCATGGAGAAATACCCAATGTCTTCCGGAAGCCAGTTGATGTGGTGGATACCCTCATGATGAACCTGGAACTGTGGTGGTGAGATGGGTCTATGTCTATGCAAGCGGACATCGTTGGGCAATTTGTCTCTTAGTACTCCATGTCTGCAACCTAAGGACCTAGAGACATCATCTCCTTAGTTATCCCTAGGAGTTGGGGATAGCATATGGCTCCTACTTGGGGACATGTACTAGTCGTAGAGTGCATGAGAAACGTAGCATCTCTTGGTGGAATTGTGCCAACACAGAACAAATTTTTAAGTGTAGGATGGCTCACTCATCCTTTGTCCATATAATCAAATCTCAAAATGAAAACTAATCTAGAAAGAAAATTTTGCATTTTTTCAAAAATTTCTAAACTAGACATGCAATATGATGAAATCAATATGCAAGTAGAGAAAAATGAAATATGAAATGTAGTTAAGCTACCATGACCAATCAATATGCAAATGAAAGAAATCAAGATGACCTACATACTTACCTGGGGCCCTAGGGCCCTAAAGATCGGGTGATAGGCAATGTTAGGTGAAGTCATATAACCAGTACAACCATATGTTCATCATTTCATCAAGCTATCTCCCCTTGTGTTTAATCATGTAATACAACAAGGATAAGTTGAGAACATAATCATGATCATAAACAGATATATAATCAATCATGAAATGAAACCAATGGAGATGGGTGGGAGTGAGGAAATCTTGTTAAAAAGAGTAGTCGCAATTTTGATCATCCCGGAAATCTTTCCCGAAAGGATAGCCACAAGCTTGATCAATTCATCTCTGAAGAGGGATACCATATGTATATGATGGTTCATCTTCACCCCCATTAGCATGATTGTTGCTTCCTGAAGACTAAGGAGACATGAGAGATCCCAAGAAATCCCAATGATTCCTTACAAAAGAAGAAAAGAGGTAAGGGACCATCTCATGTCTAGAGAAAGAAAGATGTTGCCTCTTCATCCTTGAATCATTGTAAAAATATTCAAGATGAAAATGATTTCGCTTTGTAAGGTGTTGTTTTGACTACTCTAGGTTGGCCATGACCTTGTATCCATCAAGATATGAGCATGAATGTGGTTAGAAATATTCATGAGTATGTTGCGATGAATTATCATGGAACAAATATGTGATCATATCATCACCAGGATGCCAAGCATATGAATCATATGTGCATGAAGACACCCACTCAACGCATTTTGATTAAGATCTAGCTTCAATGTCTTAAATTGGATCTTCATCAATAATGAAGCAACTAACATCCATCTATGTCTCCCAACCTATATGAAATCATCAATGTGTAGATCGTCTAGGTCATAGAGGTATTACACAAAATCATTTTCATCATTGGGACTAATAACTTATTCATCTTCATGTGCAAGAGGAAAACAAGGTTGAACGACTTCATCTTCATCAAGCGGGAGCACGGATGCCAAAGTATCCTTCTGCTCATCTGGATGTTGCACTTCATCAGAGTCTTCTTCTTATTGGAAAATTTCTTCATGGATTTGCTTTTTAACCAAGTCTTCATAATCAAAGGATTCACCATCCTGATCTTGATCTCTAGCAAGTTTGTAGACTTCTTTGGGCATCAAAAAGGATCGATCCTAAGATGGAAGGCCTTCTTGGTGGTCGTACCTTTTTGTCATAGCGTTACACAATGACTTTACTCCGAAGTAAGAAATGGAAACCTCCCACGCCATGTTCAATGTGGGCTTCCTCTTATAATTTTGAAGGATAGTGTTGTACTCTTCCTTTCTTTGCACACTGAACTTGACCAGGAAGTCCTTATTATGCTAGTGTTCATTTAATTGTTCACACAACTCATTGTCTTCCTGTATTTTTTCCTTGAGGCATTCAAAACTTTCCTCATTACTATCATCCTCAATCTCTTCTTCCTCAAATGTGATTTCATTAGATTTTAGAAGAAGTGTTTCTTTGAAACCTTCAATAAGTTCTGGAATAAATGAACATCCCTGGAGAACGTCCTCAAGGTATTGAATAGTATATTCAAGCTTATGATTTCTAGGGCCCCAATGTTTGTCTCGGATAAATATTATTGAAGAAGAAATGCATTTTGGGATACAAGAATATATGATCCAATCTATTTTCCTTTCTTCAAGAGACAAGAAAAACAACCACACAATCACATATTTTTGTTCTATGGTGTAGTGTATGAGGAATTCAGCGAACTTGGTGACATGTGCAATAGCCGAGGATGGATCACCGTCAGACTTAGGAACATCAATCAATTGTTTCATCGAGCATTTATTTGGATACCAATAAACATATCGAACATCCAAGGCTTTGTATGTCTCATGAAAACGCCACAGAGACATATTTCCATCACTTGGATAAATACTTCAATGGAGTCACCATACGAGTTCAAGGCTCATCAAAGGATAGAAAAGGTAATCAGGGAAAAGTGGGTTCTTGGAAGGTGGAGTCACCAGATGAGCTTCAAGAATATCTCACCAAGGGTGGAAGGGGAACGTCCGTCAAGTGGAGTCGCCAAGAAAGATAGGGGTAAAGGCTTTGGGATGGAAGCTTTCCAAATCGTCGTTAGGGAACGAAAAAGGAATACCTACCCACTATCACCTCAAATAGGTACTCCTGTCACTTTAGAGGTGAAGTGATCACCTCAAGGGGGGAATCCCCAGTGACCCTAGGGGAAAATTAAATGGAAAGTGATACTTATAAATGGATTCCCTTATAGTTCAAGTTGCTAAGTGGAAGATGGATTTTATGACACATCTCAAAAGTGGTTTAAGGTTTTTAAGTCTTTGAGTACATGCGGTAAGTGTTTATACCTATCTGAGACACAAGAAAAGCCAAGTGTACAAGATATATGTTAAGTGGAAAAGAAATTTAATCTTGTTGTCCCTATTTGCAGCAATTAACAAAGATATATATCATCAAGAAACAATTAATAAATTTCTAGATAAGATGCTAAAAGTCACGTAAATGAGGCAAGAGATAAGCTAGTAAAAACTAGTACAACTCAAGTATAAAAGCATAATACTTTGGCATCGATGTAAGGATTTTATAGACAAGTATTGCAGAGATATATTTTCAGCCTTGTGGATGTAGCAAACAAGTTGTTACGGCAGAAAAATCAGACATTAAAAATCACAAGTAATCCACCCAAAAGATGCCTAGGACTAGTAAATTATGTTGGCAAACTCTTAGCAAGTTATGACGGTTGAATTGTGAGTTATTTATAAATTTGTTTAGGGTTTTCTGCAGCCCTAATTGCTGTAGAATTAAACTTATTACAGCAGCAAATTTCTTGGATAAAATAAGACACCCTTAGGGCACAAGAATGCTTATAACATGTAGAAAATGATCCAACTTGAAAAAATCCAATATCTCTCAAAATCACGTTTACCAATGCAAACAATGTATTTCTCCGATGCAAAAAAATATTAGTGCCTTGCCAAAGGGGTTGTGGAGTCTTCTTGTATTAGGTTAAGACTACTAAATCTCAATGGGTGTAAGACCTTTTACTCCCTTGAGATAGAAACACTAACAAGGTAATGTCTAGGAGGGTGTAAACCCTTTTACTCCTCCTACCCACCTTTCCAATAGACTTTTCAACAAACAATAATGATAAAACTTCGTGGAGGTTGTAAATATTTATACTCCTCCAAGGATCTAGCCAATAACAAGCATGGAACAAGAAAAAAAACTAATAAAGTGCAGATTTTCCTTATCAATTCCAAGAAATGCCAAGACAAAACCCTAATTACCAAGCAATTTT
Organism: Picea mariana; assembly: GCA_032191745.1. Taxonomy (NCBI): domain Eukaryota; kingdom Viridiplantae; phylum Streptophyta; class Pinopsida; order Pinales; family Pinaceae; genus Picea; species Picea mariana. Next base: position 58,701 of record JASDQU010739359.1, on the reverse strand, counting down.
CATCACCAAAGCAAAGAGAAAGAACCTCCAAGAGTAGTGCACCACTTCACTTCATTATAAAAGAGAAAACCATATCATAATAGAGAGAAAGAGAGAGAGAGTGAATTTTCCCAAGAGGGGCGCAAATTTCAACCAAGTATCCTCTCACAAGAGGGAGAGTTATGTTCAAATGATATAGAAATTATCTATATTTATACAAAAACCTATAACAAGAGTTTGTCCACAAAACTTAGGATAAACCACAAAGTAAGGGGACAACAACCCTTACTTTTCCCCTTTACAATTTAAAATTCAAATTTAAATTTAAAAATTGCACAATAGAAACCCTAATGTGACGTCATCCCTCTAAGGGTGACGTCTTGACCCCTTGAGAAAGTCATTGGATTATAAGGTTGAGGTTGTTGGGGCTTCTAAAGCCTCCCTCTCATGTGTTATAACCTCCTCAAGTAATATCCCACCAAATCGTGCCAAGTGTCAATGAGTAGCAACTCTACCACCACAACATCAACCCTAGGTGACGCCAAGCCCTCCTTGTATGGTGTTTTGGACCCAAGAGTAAGTCGTTGGGATATTAAGAGGTTAGGTTAGGTATTAAATGGTTTCATCTTAGGCCTTCAAAGGAAATCATCATCATCTGGCATGTGGACCCTCGTACCCAACCTATGGGCTTCAATCCCCAAGGAAGCCCAAGCTAGACTTGTTCTTCCAAAATTGTCCACCAACTAGGTCCTGCAAATACAATGAATACGCCCTCCAAGGATCTCAAGTCAAATGAATCATGATGAGTAAATCAAATCAATAAAATAGCCATATAATCATGTACATCCAAACTACCTCATCAAAATAAAAAAGTTCTCAGAGACCTTATGCAATTTTCCTAGTTTAGGTATGGGAGGGTTGATAAAGCGACCTATTGGGTGAATCGTACCTCAATTTTGGGAGTGTTTCCCAAGAGAACCTTTCTCTAATTCATGTGGATGAAGTGACGTGGATGAGGGAAAGACCCTTGGGCATGGGTTTCATGACATACAAGGGATTGTAGTGTCTCATTTATGGGTGCCTTTGTAGAGGGTGTGTTGGACCTTCATTTTCAATGCAACCTTTTTTCAAGCCCATTTATTGCATTTTATTCTTTTAAGATGTTTTTAGGTTGAAGCCTAGGTGGGGCTTCTACCTAAGCATGAGAAATAGTTCCCACCTTGACTCTACCCTAGTCACATCATGCTTCCTCAAGTTGAAAATATGTGTGGCGCTTCTACCTAAGCATGAAAAACAATGCCCACACATGCTTCGACTTAGTTGGAATTTGTATTAGTTATTTTTCATGAGTCACATTAGTTTCTTACGAGAGACATTTCATTTTCCTCGGGATCCCTGGGAGAGCATATAGAAGGTTCATGATTGGATTTTATATTTTTCCAAGTACAAGCCTTTGGGGCTTCATCCCCTTCTTCCCATGAAATGAGGGACAACCCCTTCTTGGGTCAGTACACCCAGAAATCCCAAAAGGTAAGAATATGAGGGGATGAAGTGTGGAAAGTGACAAGTATGGTCAGGAAAGGCACGATGACCCGTCAAGAGGACCTCCCATTATCAAACCTATCCCCAAGGGTGACCCACTTATTAGGGCACAATTTCAACCACCAAAGTGAAACAAGTCAAAGAGCATAATGTCCAAGCAGACTTTACATAATCAAAAGAAGTTTAAAACGGACAAACTCAAATGCCTCAAATATTGAAATGACACTCACCATAATACCTCGCTTGTACCTCATGGAGAAAGACCCAATGTCTTCTGAAATCCATCTGATGTGGTGGATACCCTCGTGATGAACCTGTAATTGTGGTAGTGAGGTGGGTCTCTGTCTGTGAAAGTGAACACTGCTAATCATTTTGTCTCTCAGTACTCCATGTCTGCAATCGGAGGGCCTTGAGACATCATCTCCTTATTTATCCCTAGGACTTGGGGATAACACACCCATAGTGGGCCCCTCTAGGTTCCTTCACATCTTGTATCATCCACTTCATCCTCCCCTACATCAGGTTGTTTCTCCTCCCTCACTCTATGGTGGCTCAAGGGCATCCCCACTAGCCAAACTGGACCCACATATGTGTCATGAACAAATATTGTCAATGTAATTGCATACCAAAAACATATAATATTTTCAAATAATCCAAAAAACAATTAAAAAACTAAAAACATAAAAAAAACAAGTTTTATTTCTTACCAACATCACCCCACTATGCTCTAGAAGGTAGTGCAAACTTAGGATCATGTCAGAAGTTTTTACTAGCATAAAGATAGTCTTCGATCAAAACGGTATACTTGTCCTACAGATCAAATAAATCCTAGTTGGAAGTTCTCATGGGAAAGCCACCTCTAAGGTGAGACTTACAGTCTAACCACCTCCACATTTTTTGCTCAGTTTGACCTAGTAAACAGAGTAGATACACATGGGTGCATCACTAGTACTCTCTCCAAGAAGAAGGAACAAAAGATTGACTTATAACTAAACTATTTTCATTTCTCTATCTCGCATCTGTTCAAATGGCCCCTCATGTTGAAAATAAATACTATGCACCAATCATATGCGTTGGGTTGTAAGCACTCCAATTCATATAGTGTGTGTGCATGTGAAGTCAAATGAGGTGTGGTTGTCCCCACTACTCGAGTGATAATGAAAAGAATGGTTTTCAAGGGTAGTTGTTGGACATCTTTTATATACAAGTGATTGTTTCTCTTCTTGGACCCTGGTTTGCAAAGAGCAGTAGTGTACTCATTCAATGATCCTAAAATCCTCAGATGTACAATTAATTCTTAAATACACATAAACATCCGACCAGATTCTGTAAAGGAACATCGCTTGACTATTTGTAAAAACACATGTGAATATGCTTACTTGTCCATAAACTTCATTAATATTGATGAATAACTTGAAGAATAATGAGATAATACAGCAGAAAACAAAAGAACTAAAGTTACATATATGGATAACATATTACTTCATCTTCAAGTCCTCTTTAGATAGTAATATTGTTCTTCATCATCTCAAAATGCCAAATTACATTACAACATGGGCTTACAAAAATCCAATTTATTGGACTCTCTTTAATTCCACTACTCAAAACAAGAAAATGAGTTCACCATTAAAATCCTTGTCAAATTCTAAGAAATTTGACTGTAAATTCGACCAATTTCATAGCAGGCTCAATTTTACCCTCTTTGGCACGCAACACAGTGCGCTAAGAGCTCATTAATGGAAATTTGGACTAAGACTTTTAAAAATGTCCTCTTATCACAAAAAATACTTCAAATTCATGATCCTTGCGTAAAATCGTGAAAAATGAGTATAAGGTTCATAAAATTCTATGTCATAACCCCGAGACATGCATTACAGTGCAACCTCTAAGTTTAATTAACCTCGAGCACAAACTTTGAGACATTGTACTGCATCTGTCTTGGGATGTATGCAATATCGATATTTGTTCCCTCATGGGAATCGATGCACATTGGAATACATGCAATTCTTGGGATCTGTGCCCAATATATAGGCCTAGCCTCCCAAACCTCTGTCCACATTAGTGGCAACTTAATGCTAACTTTAGAGGCATATTCTTTAAATGTGGGTCGTTGGCATAATGGCTAAGCCTCCAAGATATATCTTGGAGGTTATGGGTCCGAACCTCCATGGCGTGTATATATTAGTTTGTTTGTTTTAGTTTGACTGGAACTTTGACCACTCATAACTTTTGCATACAAACTCTGTTTGACTTGTCGTTTGCGTCGTTGAAAAGATGACAACAATATCTACGCAATGATGTGATTTTCTTGAACTTTTGAGATGGTCAAATTTTGAGCTTTTTCTAGGTCCTATGTGAACGTTTTGGATCCTCTTGGATCTCTGTGAGCGTTCTTGGATCACACCTCCCAACTGAATAACTTTTGGACCTCCAAAAGTATGGATTATTCATAAATGAACTGAGAATGATTTCACCTCACTTGTCGAGTATCATCCATCCAACATGCTTGCATAATCAGAACCTCACTCACCATAACCATAATGAAGACTAAAACAACATTGTTGACTAAGTTAACCATTTCCTTAAATTCACAAACTATGTCATTCATTGTTACAGTAGCCAACCATATTCCATCGATTGGTATTAAACTAAACAACAAAACGGAATATACAGATGGGAAAGAGAATGAGCCATCAACATATATGCCCTTATTGACAAGAACGACATCAACCAAAGGACCTATTATGCTTTCAATCGTAGGTTGTAAACCTGGATTCTGGATACTAGCATTAGATAGAATATGCCTTGTAGTGACAACTGTCAAAATAGTCTTCATCTGATGAGCTCTCACAATCAACTTAATCCCATCCTTGAAAAGATGATACTTGTTTTGTTCCATGTAGAAAATGGCCTTCCTAACATACAAGTATGGACTTCCCAAAACCATCCCACAAATGTCAAGTGGAACCACGTCTAACTCTACCTCATCAATGAAACTATATGTGATCACAAACTGCAACTTGCATTACTTAGTTATATGTACCTAAGCATTATCACATATCCAACCCAAAGGATACAGTCTCGGATGAGGTCCAGTTTCCAATCCCAAATTCTGAACAACTTGCTCTGAAATAATATTCACTTGCAATCCATTATCAACAAGTGTATCAATGTTAGTGTGCTTTGAGATAACTCATAAATGAGATAGTTATTTTCTTTTCCTTCCATCAGGGATTACATTAGCCCTTGCAGAAGAAGTACGCGAACTAAAACTTGCAACAAAAGATTTACCTTTGATGCCCATAGTTGTAATCTGGTTTTCATCCTCAGAATTTGATCCAAGATCTTGAACTATGGTTGTGGTATTATTTTTACCCTTTATAGGTTGAGCTCACTCTGGCTTCAATTCTGGATGCAACTTCCAACGATGCTTCTCATCATGTCCTTTCTTCTCGCAGTGAAAACATGTAGGCTTTTTCTCTTCATCCTTCTTCATTGTAGTTGTCTTCTTACTCTTCCCTTTTCCCTTAGACTGCTCTTCGAATTCATGTGGCTTCTCTGACACATCCTCAACATGTTTTCCTTTGTTGGTTTCAAGATGTGTAATGTATTGATACTTCATCAAGATTAGTAGGATTAAACATTAATATAGTATGGAGAAGATGTGAGTGCATACCACCCATATACATTAGAAGAGTCTCAGGAGTATGTAATGGAATTTCCAAAGATAATTATTTCCTCTTGAATTCATGTGTATAAGCTTAAAAAAAATTCCCTTTTCCTTGTCTCGGATGTTGCCAAGCAATCATTGATGTTTGCATATAAGTTGATGGATAAAATTGCTTTCCTAATGCAACAGTAAATTCAATCCATGAAGAAATAATTTTACCATGTTTAATAAGATCATTTTGTGTTTGAACTCCCACCATATCAAATTTGTGTCACTCGGGAAAAGAATAACCAACTGTATCCTCGAAGTGTCCTATGTGATGTTATGTACCTTGACATACACTTCAATCTAATTGACCTAATTATTTAACTTCTCTACATTCAAGTCTCCATCATAAGTAGGCAAATCAAACTTTACATCTAATTTTAACAAAGGCATATCATGAGAACAAGAAGACTTCTTAGAATGTTTCTTCCTCTTATGAGAAGAATGTTTACTTACATCGGAAGAAGATGATGATGATGATGGATATGAAGGACATCATGGAGGTTCTTCACCTTCACCTTAGCCTTCATATTTTACAATTGATTCAACTGGACCACCTTCATTTTGATGAGAAGTTTCTCTTCTTCTTTCTAGGTCTTCCCACTATTCCTTAACCATGGTTGTCATCTCAAGCAACATTTTTCGAAACTCCTTATCATCCTCGGAAATAATATATTCATGCTCCATTTTTTTCCTTTGAAATATGCGTCCAATCTCAGGATGGAATTCTTCAAGTATGCCTTCCCCTTGCTTAGATTTGGACCTCGTAAGCATTCACTTCCAAATTAACGTCAAAACCAATTCTGATACCAACTTGATCTGAAAATCCTTAGATGTACAATTAATTCGTAAATACACATAAACATCCGACCAGATTCGGTAAATGAATTTCACTTGATTGTTTGCAAAAACACATGTGAATATACTTACTTGTCTATAAACTTCATTAATACGATGAATAACTTTAAGAATATTGAGATAATAAAACAAAAAATAAAAGAACTCAAATTACATATATGGATGATATATTATCTCATCTTCAAGTCCTCTTTAAATAATAATATTGTTATTCAACATCTCAAAATGTCAAATTGCATTACAACATGGGCTTACAAAAATCCAATTTATTTGAATCTCTTTAATTCCACTATTCAAAACAAAAAAATGAGTTCATTGTTGAAATCCTTGCGAAATTCTAAGAAATTTGACTATAAAGTCGACCAAATTCC
>JASDQU010739358.1:234652-248463 GCA_032191745.1 Picea mariana | reverse complement strand
GACCATGTGCAAGATATTACTCACCCCGTCAACAATGACAAGGCACAAGACGAGATGATACAAACTCTTCAAAAGTATTCTCCAGAAGATATGCCCTTTGCAACGGAAGAGGACTTTGATCAGATCAAATGGCCCAAGAAAGAAGAATACCAACAACTCCTAGATGAATTCAAGAACAAAGAGATTGGGACAGTGAAGATATTAAAGAAAGCTGAAGATGACGTACAAATCCGCCCATCCCAGCAGGAAGTCTTCACAGCAGAAGCCCACCCTCCTCCCTTAGCACAATACACCAGGGTGGTCCAAGGGACGACCAAATACAAAATCAGAAAGTACAAGGAAGAAGACATGGTATGGATGTGGGATACCCAGAAAGGAGAGCCAACTAATGTAAAAGGAAGAGCTCAGTCATGGCACGGACCCTTCAAAGTTGGAATGGAATCAGTTGACGACTCATATTACTTGTCCACTTTGGAGGGAAGAAGGCGCCCTTTACCTATCAATGGGCACCTCCTAAAACCCCACCAAGGTGGGGGGACCTGACTTCACAGGTAAGTTCAGGTAAGTAGGAATTTTGCACTCGTGTATTATATCATTTGCATTGCATGTTAGTTTTCTTTTATATTCACACTTATTGATTGTTTTCTTTCAATCTATATTTATATTTACATGTATGTTGGGGTGGCATTATCGCCCCAATTTTGTTACTAATACACCTATCGAGATTGAGCAAGTCTACAGGTTATGCCAAAGATGTTGAGGTTCTCATGCACTCTACGGTGAGCACATGTCCCCGAGTTGGAGCCAGATGTTATCCCCACTTTTTAGGGATAACTAGGAGATCATGCCTCGAGGCCCACAGGTCCTAGACATGGAGTACCGAGAGCAAGACTGACCTGAGCATGGCCCTAGAGGGCACATCTTTTTCTCCCATCATATTTTGTCTTGACAACAGCAGCAGCATCCATCACCATCGGATTGGTCCTGTATCAGAAGAGGTTCTTGCTCCATGAGGTAATTGGTCCAGGTATCATGGTATGTGTCACTTTTGATCATTGAAACCTTTAAATATATGCATCCGGTTCCTCTTATCTCTAACGACTGCTTGGATCTTACATTTGCTCACTTGACATGTTTGGGGGGATTGACAGGGTGCCCTAGAAAGCCTGTCTCTGTAGGTTTTGATTTTCCACTGCGGGGATTTCTGAAAAGCCATCGTCCGCTCCCATCATAGCACCACTCTTACATCTTGTTTCCCGCTCACCTATCCCATTCCCCTTGTCCAGGCATTGGGTTGACCTATTTCAGGACTGCACCTTACCTCGTGGGAAGAAGGGGCTAAAGGCCCAGAAGGTAAAAGAAAGCTGGTAAAAAATAAAAGCCTAAAAATGAACCTCGAGATGCTTCGCCCAGGGATCCCCGAGAAAGCAATAAAAAGATTCTCAGCAAGAAACAAGAGGGACCCGGAGAAATAATATAACAAGACCTAATCAGAGGATAGGGGGTCTCATCACGAGCCAGCCTATTAGGTCCATGGGTACCTAGCAGTATGACATTGCCACCAGCTGGTTACCACGCCAGGGCAGTGACTCTTGGTTGCATGGCCAAGGGAAAGGGGGTCTCATCACGAGCCAGCCTTCTCATCTCTGCAAAAGTACTTGTGGGTAACGCTGTCAGCTTTGGTCACCATGCCAAGGCAGTGTCCGCTGATTAGCTTTTGAACAAAAAAAGTAAATAAAAGAATAAAGGCAAGAATGGGCTTAGAAAAAATGCATCCATGACAGGGACAACTCGCCTTCTACAAAGACACCCACAGGTAACACGTTGCATCCTTGGCCCTTACTGCACCCACATGCTTGGACATCTTCTAACCACATCATCCACTTACATGGCTTGGATGAGGTCTCTCTAAGAACTTTCCTTTTTCTATGGACACTAGCCCAATAGGAAGCCTTGTCCTTTTCCCCAGACTTGTATTGCAAGCTTGTGTAACATCTTTGAGCTATTGATTGATGTATTAGGGATTTTATGCATGTGTTTAATAATATTAATGATGAAATGTGATTGACATTGCTATGATCCCTGAAACTGATGAGCCCATGGAGGGCCTAGCCTCTGATGTGCAGGACCATACCCGACGGACAGGTACCATTTGGACTGGTACACATGGGGAGATGATCAGTTCGGACCTCCATGGGGCTGAAGAGCCCACCAGATGGATGCTAAGACCCCATCAAGGGGGAGAGACAGGACAGAGGTTGATCAAAGTCTTTGCACCAGAGAAGAAGAGGACGTCCCATCATAGGCACCTCAGCATGGCTTAACCTAGGGGGATGGGCCCTTTTCACTGAGACGTTGGCCTTGGAAGGCCTGGGACGTCACCTTGATGACCATGACGACATCCAGCCTATTGGACGTCTTTAGAGGTAGACTGGGCAGTAGTGGCACGTGTGGAATGTTGGAGAAGCCCTTGAAGGGCTAACGTTTTGCTCCAGGATGCTTCATTTGCCCTAAAAAGGGCTAGCGCCTCCCTTAAAGGGGATTTTACTCTCTTTTCTGCTTATTTAGGGTTTTTATTTGACAATTTATTGTAAAACAGTATGATTTTGATAATTTGGCCTTGTCGGCCTTTTACCTGACCTAAAATGTAAAATTAGGTCAAGGTTTTGTATAAATGAGGGATTTTCACTCTCATTTTAAAACACAACTCACTCACTCATTAGTGAGGTCTGAAATTAGTGCCCTATCTTCGGTTATTGGATAATTGGGTGATGCACACTTGTTGAAGGAAGGTTATTGTGGCATATTTTGGTTTCTCTCTTGAAGGAAGGTGTTACAACTAGGATTTGCACAATTATTTCTTGGTGAATTGTAAGTATTTTTCTGCAAAACTTCTTGAATGAATGGTTGTAGTTTAATTTCTTGCATGTATTTATGATTATTGTTGAACAAAAACCCTAGGTGACAAGCACACAAGTAGGTCCTTGTCTCATGTCCCCTGATAGAGAGATTTTCAGCCATTTAAGAGGAAAAAGAGAACCTAGCCGTAGCTACACTCCTTTCTCCTTTTCTCCTTTGCTAGTCGTACCTGTTTGAGCTCAAGAAGGAGAAGACGTCCCAGGCCTAGGTTATATACACTTAGGGCCGTTTTCTTCTAGGGTTTGATGAGAGAGCCTTGTTGTAGCAACACTCTCCCTCATTTGACTCTCTTGTCTTGACTTTATCTTTCATGCTAGCCATTTTTTCCATCTAAGGAAGGAGGAGAGAGCACAAGGCCTTTATAAAACACCATTACTGCGTCAAGTTTTGTCGAAATTTCTATTATGACCACATTTTCTAAATCCCACGGCCACTTTACATTTAATGGCATTGGTTTAGCGGAAATCTGGGCACTTTGTCAAAAGATAACTGCTCCTGAAGTTATGCTGCCCTCAAAATATGCAATGAAAACCTATATCTTGGGTTTGGAACCTCCTAAATCTTCTCCAATGTGAGACATCTTCATCAGTAACATGGAAAAGAGTGAAATGATCAAGGAAAATCCTCCAATAGTGGATGTATATCTCTCTAAGGTGAAACGTCCTCCTTAATTCATACAAATGCCAAGTGAAAACCCTCATAAGGAGGCATGTGTGGCATCATGAGTGAGACGTCCTCCAATAAATGTGTGAAAAGAGGCCTCAATAGGTGGAGCATTCCAAAATAATGATATAAGTGCAAGCAACCACCTCAAGTGGACGTGTGGCATCTTCAAGGTGGACATCCTCATCAATGGTATAAAAGAATGTGCAATAAAGAGTCTTCCAAGGTGGATGCCCTCCTCAAATGAAGTGCCAAGTAAGTGGATCCATGGTACAAGGCATCAAGTCTATGAAGAACACGTGGAGTATTGTCAATGCTCAACCAATTCCATGAAAAGAAGGGACGGCCTTTCCTCAATCCAATATAATAATAATATGACTCAACATGTGTGCAAGGCACTCCTCCAAAGTGGCACATGTGAACCAATAATGCATGGAATGTGTGCAAGGTAGCGTCGTATGGTGGAGCACTTGACTCAGGCTTACTTAATATATATGCAAAGTTCTAGACCCAAGGAAGGATGAGTTCAACAAATCATTAATCATATGCCAAGTCACCAAAAAGTTTAACCAACTCATCAAGAAGTGCAACGACCTCATCAAAATATGCATGGAATGATGACAAGTGTGCATATGCCTCCACATATGAGACAAAGAAGGATAGAACTCTAAATTAAACCATGCTCCACATCACAAATCGTCCATCCACACATGAAAAACATCCATGAGAGCTACGGCGTTGGAGAAATGAGTCTCTAACCATGATAATGCCATGTAACATCATCCCAAATAAGTGTGAAACCAAGGGAAGAGAGGAGCAAGGTGCCAACCATCATGAAACCAATCAAATGAAGATGCCAATACAATGTCAAACATGCTCAAAGGTGCTAGGGCATTCCATCAAAGGAGACATGTGTCATCATGTACCATCCACCTCTAACCAATGTGAAAGCTAGGGCGTTCCATCAAAGGAGACATGTGTCATCATGTACCATCCACCTCTAACCAATGTGAAAGCTAGGTCATCAAGGAAAATGCTTTCTTCATGATAAGAAAGTGTACCAAGTAAAACATCATCAAGGCATCTTTACACATCATCATTCATGTCATCAAATATCAACCAAGGCACCAAGTGAAACCAAAAACCCTAGGCCATCCAAAGCTCCATCAACCTATAGAACCTACCTTTGTGATAAAAGTCACAAGAGTAGTGAAAAAATTCACTAGTGTAGGCATCATGCAAAATGAGGTGTAACAAGCCAAAACTTGCTTCTACCTCCACAAGATGTTCAACTTCATATAGTCCTAAATTTTGATTTGTCCCTCCAAGTTGAAGTTGTCTATGTAGTAGTTGTTGCTTCCTCTTGGGGTTTCTTTTCCATTTACCTGGAGGAGAGTATACTTGATAGTAGTCAATGTAATAATGCGATACACAAAACAATGATCGTGAGATAGACAATCAACCATACAACTGACCGGTCTTGTGTTAAAACATAACTTAAAGGCTATTTAACCTTTTTCATGTTTTAACCTTGTTAACTAATGTGACATCCAGAGTGAAACTGATGTAGATACCCAAGAAAAGTATGATGCAGAGAATTGAAAAGTTGTGATGTTGATCAAGTTCTCAATAACGAAAGATATGCTTCCTGAAGTTCTAGATGGTAATGATGCATTTTTCATGTGGGGGAACCTGCGAAAGATGCATGAAACCTCAGACAAAGTTGGAGTGTTTTTCCTTAAAAATATGTTATTCTTAATTAGAATGGAGTAATTTGACTCCTTGGAGGATCATTTCTTAAAAATCAAGGATATTAGAGATCAATTGAAATCAAATTATAGAACAATGGAAAAAAAAGATATGGTGGTTCTAACTTTGAGAAGTTTGCCTTCTTTCTATGTGAATTTTATTAAGACCTTCAATATTACTCATACTGATAAAGAACTGACATTTGAGAAGTTGAGCACTAAGCTCTTACCGCCAAACAAATGGAAAAAGAAATTTGGGAATAGTTATGGGATTGAACCTTTTGAGGTAATACTTGCAATGAATTTTAAGTGTTATAGCATCAATTTCCACCACATATGCATTGATGACTTTGTTGGCCTTTTCCTTGTCCTACTTGCAGACATCATTTCCCTATACCTCCTCTAGATTCTTCAAAAACCAATTTTTGCTTACTTGTATGCACTGTAACAGTTATGCAAGGCGTGTATATGTGAGTTGCTCTAAAGAAAAAAGTGTACTTGTCATTAAATGCTCAAAAAAATATAATTTTGCATAATTGTGCATTGATTTACCAGTTTGATAGTTTCCTAACTCCTTTTACCCATACACAACCGTCTCCAACTGCTTGGGGATGATATAAATAGAGCATGAGCCATGAGGAGAAGGAAATCGTCCTTGAAGCAAAGTCATGTTGGTTGAATCCTACCTTGTCTGCAAGCCCTTGTATTCTTCTTGTTGTTTTTGTCCTTAGATCTGAAAACCCTCATTTCCATCCTTTTCCATGCATCTCCTTATCTGACCAAGAAATCTCCCTAGATCTTCTTTGGGTCTATTTGTGCATTGGAGTCAGAGGTTCATCATATATTCAGTAGTCTGGGTGGAGGGACCTGAAGTCCGATCGAGGAACAGTGTCACAGCAGGCGTAGGTGACAACTACCCCTAAAATTTGTTTTTAATCAATAAAGGTATTCTTTCCTTCGAAACTCTAGTATTCTTTGTATATGTTCATTGTATTTGAATATCTCTTTATTTAGAATACTAGTTGTTGCAATTATTTATGCTTTTGATCAAATTCGTAGAAGTTAGTTATGAGATAAGTGTTGTTCTTTGTAGTCTTGCACTTGAAAGTCTTGCAGGATCACGAAGGAGAAATTTGGAAGGAGCATGAAAGCTTTCATCCTTGGGATCTTCATCAACCATTGGACACCAAGTAACTCTTCCTTCCTTCTTTATCATTAGTTAGTTATTTGATCAAGTTAGTTGCAGATTTCTATTTGCTTTCTTTGGAAATTGTTTGGTCTTTAAATGGTCGGGGATCCCATAGCCACAACAGATCGTTGATCGTTTAAAGAAAAAACAATTTCCAAAGAAAGCAAATAGAAATCTGCCACTAACTTGATCAAATAACTAACTACTAATAAAGAAGGAAGGAAGACTTACTTGGTGTCCAATGGTTGATGAAGATCCCAAAGCTAAAAGCTTTCGTGCTCCTTCCAAATTGCTCCTTCGTGAACCTACAAGACTTTTAAGTGAAAGACTACAAAGAACAACAATTATCTCATAACTAACTTTTATGAAGTTGATCAATAGAAGAAATAATTGCAACAACTAGTATTCTAAATAAAGAGATATTCAAATACATTGAACATATACAAAGAATACCAGAGTTTCGAAGGAAAGAGTATTTTTATTGATTAACAACAGTTTTCAAGGGTAGTTGTCACCTGCACCTGTTGCAGCACTGCTCCTCAAACAGACTCCAGGTCCTTCCACCCAGGCTACTGAATATATGATGAACCTCTGACTCCAATGCACAAACAAACCCAAAGAAGATCCAGGGAGATTTCTTGGTCAGATAAAAAATGCATGGAAGAAGCTGGAAACGAGGGTTTACAGGTTTGAGGACAAAAACAACAATGGGAATACAAGGGCTTGCAAACAAGGCGGGATTCAGCCAGCGTGACTTTGCCTCAAGGATGATTTCATTTTCCTCATGGCTCATGCTCTATTTATATCATCCCCAAGAAGTTGGGGACGATTGTGTATGGGTAAAAGGAGTTAGGAAACTGTCAAACCGGTAACTCAACGTGCAATTATGCGAAATTATATTTTTTTGAGCGTTTAATGACATGTATACGACTTACTTTAAAGAAACTCGTGTATACGTGCCTTGCATAACTATTAGAGAATGTACAAGTAAGCAAAAATTGTTTTTTGAAGAATCCAGAGCAGATATAGGGAAATGATGTTTGCAAGTAGAATACGGAAAAGGCCAACAAAGTCATCAATACATATGTGGTGGAAATTGATGCTATAACATTAAGAGCAAGGAAAATAAACAAAGCAAAGAGAATGATGGTAACTCTTTTGAGTCAGAAAAAATTAGAAAAGCAATCAAATGGCTTTATTGTGAAAAATTAGGGTATATAAGCAGAGTTTGTACGAAGTTGTTGTGGGATGAAAAACACAACCCAGAGCATTCTTCTGATGACCAATCTGGAAAGAAACATGCTAATGTGGTTGAACATGAGGAGGAAGAGTTTTGTGTTCATGGAAAAAACAAGGATTCAAAGAGTGGTAAGGTTGATTTGTACATTGATTCAAGAGCATTTAGACATTTTACGAACAATGTTGATTGTTATGTTGATTTTGTAGAGGATAAATCCCAATCCAATTCTACTGTGTTGAGTGGCGGAGAAGATTACAAGGTTAGAGGAAAGAGAAATGCCCTACTTTAGCTAAGAGGTAAGAATATAATGCTTAAAGACGTCTATTATGCTCCGTATTTTAGAAATATCTATTTTTGATCAGTAGTATAATGAAGCATATCCCACACTTATATATAAATTTCAGCAATAAAAGGTGTTTTATTGTTGATAAGAATAGAAAAAAGGTCGTTTCTATGAGGTGTGGAAGAACAAGGTTTATCCAGTTGCTAGACATTGAGAATGCAAGGTTAGTTCAACAAAACGATGGTTGTAATTCCACTGAAAACTTAGACATAATGCCTAGGCCAAAGAGGTGTCAGGTGAGACAGCGCTGAAGAAATTAAGTCTAAATCGTGGTGTTGCTTAAACAAGTCAAAATCAACAAAGAAGAGAAGGTAAACAACAAGTATATTATGCATTATCTGTTGTAGTTCATATGAAGACCCTCGGGGAGGGTGAAGATGAAGTGGTAAAGAAGAAAAGTTGTTACAACAAAATTAAGCACCTACAAAGTGTAAAGTCCCAAGCATCGAGGGGCTAGTCTTGTGCAACTTGTTATCGCACAATTTGTACTTTCCCAAAGCCCAAGGCAAGTGGATACAAAATTGGCATAACTGGGAATGACCTATCACTGTCACCTTAATAGGAAATCCCTTTCTATTTAGGAGTATGTTGCGGTACCCTAGGGGAGATGTCCCTGGTGACCTAAGGGTTTGAGAAGGCTAAGGCAAATGATAAGAGAAAGTCCCTCCCCTCTCATAGGTCACTCAAGTTAAAAGGATTCTTTAAGTATTATTAAAGATGAAGCAAGAAAATATTATTGTGTACCTGCCCAGAACAAGACAAGAAAGCAACAAGGGGCACTTTCCAAGTACCAAAATGATATTAGTACTTCATAAGACATTGAACTTTTAAAAATGTGCTAGCTGATATAGAATTGCAGTAGTATAACAGTTTATTACAGCAATAAGAAATTTGCAACAGCCACAATAATTATGCTTTAAAATGCTTGATAAAAGACTTAAAACTATAGCTTTAACTAGGCAAATTGATAATAGATAGTCACAAGCAGTTTTAGCATTGTCTAGCTAGCATAACATATCACTTTTAGGGTTAATTTGTTGTTGTTAGATGGCTGTAGCAATCTTTTTCAATAGCAGCAAGTAGGTTAATGATTTAGGCTAATCTAAGGTTAGTAGAAGTTAGTAGGTGTTGAAGAGAAGATGTTCTGAAAATTGTTTGATCAATCAACACTTATAATGAGTAGATTAGTGCCTTTCTAGGGTAATGGAGTCAATGATAGCAGCAGCAATTCTTAGAGGAAAATAGCAATGATAATGTTAAGTCAAAGGGGATGAGAGAGGTGTTGGTAGCCCAAGGCCTCAAAAATCCAACTCCTAGAGATAATTGCTAGAAAGTAACAAAAATTAGGCCCTAGCGATTTCTCTTTTCCTTAGACAAATTGAAATAAAATATGCAATAGGCAAGGAAGTAGGGTTAATAGAGTGCTACAATGGTAGGGCTATAGTATCTACTTATAGATAGGTGTCTTTCAAGATATTTTAGCAAGTGGAAGATTATAGAGAAAAAGATAGTAACATATGTCTTTCTCCCAGGGTTTCAAGCAAGCAATTTCATAATCTTTGACATGAAACAAGTAAATTCACCATAAGCATTCATTCACAATAAAGAAATGCAGATTTTCTACTTACTTCACCAAGAATAATCAAGCATAAACCCTAGTTGAAGATCCTCCACATGAAAATTTTCCAAAATACACAAAGATTTGCCTCCTCCAAGAAGTGCGCACCACCAAATTTCAGCCAATAACCCTTAAAGAGGGTCGAATTTCAGGCCACCACTTGTGTGATGAGTGAATGATGAAAAAATGAGAGTTTTATCTCTCTATTTATACAATAATTATGACCTTTAATTAATTTTAGGTCATCAAAAGGTCGACATGGCCAAATTACATGAAAAATCCAGTTTTTACACAAATTCAAATAATTAAACCCTAAAATCATTTTTAGAGGTGACGTCATGCCCTTCTAAGGTGATGTTGAGCCTCCTGGGTGAAACGTTGGGCCTCATCTGCAAAACGTTAGGCCTTCCAAGCCCCTAGATGATGCCACACGTGCCAATTAGCACACAACTGCCTCCGTAATGCCAATCCTGACGCTGGGTGACGTCTAAGGTCACAATGGTGACGTCATGGGCCTCCAAAGGCCAATGTCCAGGTGGAAGAGCAATATCCCCCTGGGTCTAGTTCTGCCAAAGTGTCTCCGGTGAAACATCCTTCCTTTTTCCTGGTGCAAGTCTGACATTTCTCTACCCCTGGCTGGGGTCACAGCATCCATCTATGGGCTTTCAGCCCCATGGAGGTCCGAGCTAATCATCTCCCCATATGTACCTATCCACTGGGCATGGTCCTGCAGCAACAACAAGTACGCCCTCCATGGGCTCATAAGTCACAGGGATCATAGCAATGTCAATCACATCCAATAATCAAATTACCCAAACATGTGCATCAAGCCCACCTTTACCCAGAAAAATGCTCAAAGACGTTATGCAGTTTAACAAGTCAAGTTTGGAGAGGGTCTCAGGATGTCCTATTGGGCTAATCGTCCTCAAGTTTGGGGTGTTTCCCAAGTGAGAGCCAATCTAGGTCATGTAAGTGTGTGAAATGGTGTAGGGGAAGTGTTTGGGCAAAGGGTGTAGTGATAATAGGGAAATGTAGGTCTTGCCCGTGGGTGCCTTTGTAGAGGGCAAGCTGCACCTTATCATGGATTTCATTGTTTCCTAGCCCATTCAATGCCTTTTATTCTTAGTCTTATTGCTTTTTTTTTTCAAGGGAAAAGTTGGGGGACACTGTCCTGGCGTGGTGACCAGAGGTGACAGCATTACCCACAAGCACTTCACGGAAATGAGAAGGCTGGCTCGTGATGAGACCCCCTTTCTCTTGGCTATGCCACCAAGAGACACTACCCTGGTTTGGTGACCAGATAGATGGTAGTGTCATACTGTTACATACCCATGGACCTAATAGGTCGGCTCATGATGAGACCTCCCATCCACCGACTAGACCTTGAGTTTCATTTTATCTTACAGGTCCCCTTTTCTTACTAAGAAGCCTTTTATTTCTTTCTCGGGAATCCCTGGGCGAAGCATCTCAAAGTTTTTATTTTGGCTTTTAACACTTGCCAGCTACTTTTACCCTCTGGGCCTTTAGCCCCTTCTTCCCACAAGGCAAGGTACAACCCTTCCTAGTGTGGCAAACCCAATGCCCAAACCAAGGTAGGGGAAGATGAGAGGGATAATGATGAAAAATGGTAAGTATGGAAGGAATGGACGATGACTTTTCATAGACCCACCCCGTGGCAACTCATCCTGAAGGGAACCAGCTTATTAGGGCATTTTGTCACCCTCCCAGGTATGAACAAGTTAAAGAGCATAATTTCCAAGCAAACGTTATGAAAATAAGGAGAGTTTAGTGCAACATATTCAAATGTTTCGAAAATCAGAGTGACACATACCATGATATCCGGACTCATTACTTCATGGAGCAAGACCTACTACTACTTCGGGACCAGGTTGATGGGATGGATGCTGCTGCTGCTGATAGATGGGATGCACTGAAGAAAAGATGGACCCTCTAGGGCCAAGCTCAGATCGTCTGGATCTCGACACTCCATGTCTAGGACCTGTGGGCCTCGAGACATGATCTCCTTAGTTATCCCCAAGGTAGGGGATAACATCTAGCTCCAACTCAGGGACATGTACTCACCATAGAGCGCATGAGAACCTCAGCGTCTCTGGCATGAACTGTATCTGCTAAATCTCAACAAAATGAATCAATAATCTTCAGGGTGGTGATATCACCCCTCGCTCATATATCATATAGTGGAATAAAAGTAAGCATGATATATATACATAATGAAAGAATACAAAAATGAAACTACACTACACTAGCATGATATGCAGATGGTATATAGAATGGATGCAAATGCCTAACCTACCTCTACTTTCATGTTGGTTGAATGCTAGGTGTAGTCAAATAACCATTGAAACCATCCTAGCAATATCTCATAATACTTACCTGTGTCATTGTCTTGCTTCATCATGAAGCAAGACAATGACAAGTCAAGCAAAAAAATAACATGAGTTAGAACATGTATCATATCATTGGAAATCGTAGAGTCTAGCTCATGGAGGCGGGAGGGAGGGACAAAATTATGCCAAGTCACACTTCTAGGAAAGCGCTCAATCCATCTCAAAAAGGGATCGTGAAAAATCAAAGGCTCAGAAGACTGACTTAGAGAGTCTGAAGGTCGGATACATTGGATGTCATCACATCCTAAAGTTTGGGAAAGGACTAGTAAGAACCTAGAAAATGATTGGAAAATTTCTAAGGGAAAGTTGAAAGAGTGATATAATAAACTTCTTCTTAAAGTACTCAACCTACCCTTGAATTCTAAAAGAAGGCTTTGCCCCGGAGAAAACTCAAGACAAGGGACATGTTTCCCAACTACACCCTGTTATCGCACAATTTGTAGGAAAGGTTTAGGTAGCTTGAAGTCAAGGCTCAAACTGGCGTAACAGGAGCTTCCCCACCCACTGTCACCTCGATGGGGAGCTCTTTCTATTTAGGGTGGCTAATCCCAAGGGAGACGTCCCTAGTAATCTGGGTTTCTGGAAGGGCTAAAGGTCTAATGGATCAAGATAGAAGTTTCCCTTCACAGATTACTGCCAAGAGAGATAGTCAAGGAAGAGATATATCACTGAAAGAGCACCTGTTTACGAGACAAGACAAATAAAACTGAAAGGATGTGCTGCAGTGGTTAGTACTTCAAAAGTATCAATGACTATCTTCAACATATATATGAGCAATGATTAAATGTAATTATTGACGAAGTCAATGATTACTAATAAAGACAAAGGTTTGTAGAACTTCTTCAATAAATACAAAATGATAAAGGCATTCAATGTACACAATCAATCCTTGTTATATCACAATGCAGTAAATAAGCTCATACACCAATATTGTTGCTGCGTCACTATGCAGAATTAGGGTGACGTCAACCCTAGTACTAGGTCAAAATTAAAGACAATGAGAAGAACGTTGTGTCAAACAAGCTTATAAATGTAATCAACAACTCAAGGTCTATCAAATAGATGACAAAGTCAAAACGTTTTAAGGCCAAACAAGGTTTTTTAACAGGTATGACGTCACCTATATTGTTGTTGTTTTAGGGTTAGGGTTAGCTAGTCAAAGAGGTGGACGTTTTGACAAATCAACCAACGAAAAAGCTTGAAACCTCTATGGCTATCAAGAGATGAGTCAGCCGCAATTTTTGGTCCAAACACAAGTCTAAAAAAGGCAAGACGTCATCATCATTTAGGGTTAGTCTAGACGCTAGGGTTAGTTAGGGTTTCAAATAAAAAGAGTTTGAAAGAGTGTTTAAGCACAAAAAAACTCAACGTTGTACTTCTAGACTAGTGCCTTGGGTTAATGGAGTCAAATAGAGAAAGGCTCATGGCTTGGAAGGATTTAAACCTAAGGACAGGAAGGTTAGGTTTAATGGTGCTGCTATGGCAAGGCCACCAAATCAAGACCCTAAGGGGAGGAGGCTCATTCCGGTGTAGCTAAAGCTAGGCCTCATGCTCCTCCCTCTTTCCTTGAGACTCTTTGGCAAAACGGCTAGCTAATAAACACAAATCTATGGCTGAAAAGTGTTGCTTGGGGACAAGGCTTTTCAAACCCTAGAAGCAAACCCTAGGTGTAAAATAAATTAG
>JASDQU010739358.1:187942-211394 GCA_032191745.1 Picea mariana | reverse complement strand
TTGAGGCGCTACACTTGAGGAGGATCATTTTTGGCATATTTATGGTGTTTTTATCATTGGAAGGTGTTACAACTAGGGTTTGATTAGCTCTTCATTGATTTGTAAGTATATTTTTCATGCAAAACTTCTTGATTGAATGGTTGTAGGTTAGATATCTTACTTTTATGGTTACATTTTTTCTATTTTGCTTAATCATTGAAACCCTAGGGAGCAAGCACACAAGTAGGTCCTTGCTTCATGTCCCCATGATAGAAACTTGTTTAGCCATTTGAAAAAAGGAGAATATAGCCTAGCCATTTCTACACTAGTTCCCTTTTTTTTGAGTTAGTTTTGAGATATAAGTTGAATAAGGAAGACGTCCTAGGCCTAATTAAGTTTACACCTAGGGTTTTTACCTTTAGGGTTTGAAGAGCCTTGGCTCTACAACACTTTTCAGCCCTAGATTTATATTTTGAAGCTAGCCATTTTTGCCAAAGAGTTTTAAGGAAAGAGGGAGGAGCATGAGGCCTAGCTTAAGCCACACCGGAATGAGCCTCCTCCCCTTAGGGTTTTGACTTCATGGCCCTGCCATTGTAGCACCATTAAGCCTAACCCTCCCGTCCTTAGATTTATATTCTCCCAAGCCTTTATCCTTACTCTTTGACTCCATTTACCCTAAGGCACTAGTCAAATAATGCAACGTTGAGTCTATTTGTGTTAAAACAACCTTCTCAAAACTCTTAAATTGAAACCCTAACTAACCCTAGTGGCTTACTAACCCTAATCCTATGATGACGTCTTGCCTCTTATGAATTTTTGCTTGGTATTAAAGTTGTGGCTAGGTCATCCATTGATATACATAGAAGTGTTGAGCATTTTTATTGGCCTATTTTACAAAACATCCACCTCTTTGCCTACCAAAACTAACCTAGAATAGGGCTGATGTCACCCTTAGTAGGCTTGACGCAACAACATTATATGTGAGCATATTTGTGATATTTAATGCATTGTGATAATTCAAGGATTGATTTTGTACATTGAATGATCTATCATTTGGTATTTATTGAAGAAGTAATATTAGAAGCCATAGCCTTTATTGTAATCATTGACTTCGTCAATAATTACTTTTATTTATGCTCATGTGTATTTTATATTGATAGTCATTGACAATTGAAGTACTAACCACTGCTTGCACAATTTAGTTTTATCTTTGCTTTGTCTCGCAAATAGGTGCCTTTTTAGTGGAATACCTTCTCTTTGACTATCTCTTGGCAGTAATCTGTGAAGGGAAAATCTACCTTGACCTTTGAGCCTTAATATCCCGACTCTTTTCCTTTTAGTACCCCAGATTACCTAGGGACGTCTCCCTTGGGATTATCCACCTTGAATAGAAAGAGCCCCCCATCGAGGTGACAGTGGGTGGGGAAGCTCCTGTTACGCCAGTTTGGTCCCTACCTTCTAGCTACTTGACCTAGACTACAAACTGTGCGATAACAATCTTTATCCTTTCAAAACTTTGTTCCCTTTCCTTGTTTAACTTCATCTACCCTTAGGCACTGATCTTAGACACACATCATTGAGGTCATAGTGTCCGAAACAAACTCTTAAAACTTTAATTCTTGAAACCCTAGCTAACAAACTAACCCTAATTAAGGCTAACTTCACAGTTGGTTATCTCATCTTGACTCAGCATTTGTCTTCTATAAGCAATTGGATGATGATCTAAAGCATTTATTGAGTAAAGTGTTGGTTGGATACATTGTTGGCTTAATCATCTTGATAGTTATTGATGAATTGATGCTTTTTCATAGCCAATTGATAAGATGTTGACCTCATTGATACCTATGGTTTTGCATTGCTTATTAATTGATATCAGATAGTCATATGAAGTACTAACCCACTGAATTATAGCCCGCATATATCCTTTATTGTTGTCTTGTTCCGGG
Organism: Picea mariana; assembly: GCA_032191745.1. Taxonomy (NCBI): domain Eukaryota; kingdom Viridiplantae; phylum Streptophyta; class Pinopsida; order Pinales; family Pinaceae; genus Picea; species Picea mariana. The sequence continues at coordinate 209,469 of JASDQU010739358.1, read as the reverse complement.
CAGGTGTTCTCTTTTGGCATACACTTCTTTATTGGATGATTAGACGGACCTTCTGATCTTGGTGGTAACCTGTGAGGAGGAAACTTTAACCTTGACTTTATACCTTAGCCTCTTCAAAACCCCAGGTTACCGGGGACATCTCTCCTGGGTTAACCTCCCTAAATAGAAAGAACCTCCCCATCATGGTGACATTGGGTGGGAAAGGTTCATGTTACGTAAGTTTGGCCTCTATCCTTTAGCCTTTAACCTAAGCTACAAATTGTGCGATAACAGTACCAACGTCTTGAGGCATCTAGAAGGGTAGAAGAGAAGAAATTCATGAATAAAACTTTAGCATCATCGCTAATGGGGTGAAGCTAGAAGAACACCCAAAAATTTCTCATATTCTCTTCAGCACTGATTGCATCAGTACCGGTGAACTTAGGCAACCATTTTTCATACTTGGGTGGCATCTTCCTAGGGTAGCCTGGTATAGCTGACATGTCTAGTGGTTTGAAAAGGCTGGATGACCATTGTCTTTGGTTTTTATCTTACTTTGGATTGCTGGTTTGAGTTCTTGATCTAGACATTGTGTTTAAAGGAACACTCCCTCCAAAAAGTGATTTTACTATAGGAGAGTTTTGGGGAGGCTTTCTTCTGAAGCATTGAGGAGGGTTATTACACCTCCTTGTGGATTGTGGAGTCGCCAGATAATTTTCTTGACATTACCAAAGAGACAAGGGAATCACCCTTAGTGGAGTTTCCAGGTAATCTTGTAAGATAAAGACTCGTGAGGAAAGGCTTACCAAAAAAGTGTCGTCTTGAGGAGAATTGACTCAGTGTTCTTCGGCAACGACACCGAAATCTTATCACAAAGTTTGTACTTTGGAAGTAAAGGAAAGGTGAAAGAAAGGAAAACTGGTGAAACTGAGACTATTCTACCACTGTCACCTTGATAGGATAGCTCTTTATGTTTAGGGTGGTAGGCCTAGGGGAGACATCCCCCATGACCTGGGGTTTTGAGAAGGCAAAGGGTTATGGATAAGTAAAAATTTTCTCCCTCACAAGTCACCACCGATCAGAATGTTTGGCTAAACAACCAATAAAGATAATGATAACCAGAAGTGTACCTTCCTGAGACAAAGCAACAAGCAAACTATATGTATGCAAGATCAATTGTTGGTTAGTAATTCATATAATCAAGGACTTTCTGATATAAAGAAATTCACTGATAATATTGATGAAGAAAATCAATGATGTATAATAACAAATAATCACAATATGTCACTTCACAGTAAATGCTAAAGAGGCTTCGCAATGAGAAATAACAATTTATCATCAATGTTACAATATCAACATTCATTAGAAGCAATGACTACTACGCTTTAGCTAATCTTTTAATTTCTTTTAAGATGTAAAAAATGATGCATGGATATGATTATAACACAAGTAAATGACGACAACAATAGGGTTAGTAAGTGTTAATAATTGTTCAGAGATTTGGATATTTGTGATCAAGGTACTCAAACATAGAAGGTCTTAGATCAGTGCGTTATTAGGGAAAATGGAGTCAACTAGATGCAAACATTGAAGGGTTGAAATGATGATGATAGGGCCAAAGACAAGAGGGATATGATGGTTGAAGTGTTGTTAAGACAAGGCTTCAACCTACCAACCCTAGGGGAAGACAACTCACTAAGGTGTAGTAAACCTAGGCCTTAGTGTGTCTTCCTCCTTCTATAGCTCAAAAGCCAAGGTAAAAACGACTAGCTTGAAGAGTGAATGGTAGGGTGTTGCAATGGCAAGGCCCTAGCATTTATCTTCAACAAATAAGATAGCTTCTTAGCATAACGTAGTAGGGACTTGAAACAAGGACACCAACATGTGTTTATTTCCTAGGGTTTAATCCAACAAATTACATTAACAAAATGCAAGTAAAAATACCATAACCTTTCAAGCAAAGAAGGGTTGCATAAATTCACTTACATTCACCAAGTATCATTAATGGAAAACCCTAGTTGTAAACCTTCCACCAAGAAAGTGCAGAAAATAGCCAAGAAAATCCTCCTTCAACAAGTGTGCACTAGTAATTTCAGCCAAAAACCCTAAAGAGGGCGCAAATTTCAGACCTCACACAAGTGTGAGTGAAAGATGATGAGAAAATGAGTAAAAAACCTCAATTTATACCATACCAATGACCTTAATTTTATTTTAGGTCACCAAAAGGCTGACATGGCCAAAACACATAATAATTTTGTTTTTACATTAAATGTCATAATCAAACCCTAACAAAGAAAATAATGAGGATGACATGCCCTTTTAGGGTGACGTTATCTAGTTCTAGGGCAACGTTGGCCTCCTGAAGAAAAAAGTTAGGCCTCCGTGGGCCTCTAGAACAAGCCACATGTGCCACAACTTCCTCCCAAAACCCCCACAAATGTTGGATGATGTCATGAACATCATGGGTGATGTCATGGCCTTCCAAGGCGAATGTCTTGTTGGAAAAGGCACAACCCCTTGGGTATAGGTCTGCTCAACTGCCTCTGGTGGAACGTCCTCCTCTTCCTCGATCCAAATCCTCTAAACTGTCTCTTCCCCCTGCTGGGGTGTCAACATCCATCTAGTGGGTTCTCAGCTCCATGGAGGTCTGAACTAATCATCTCCCCATGTGTACTTGTCCAATATGGTACCTTTCTATCGGGTATGGTCCTGCACATCAAAAGATACGCCTTCCATGGGCTTGTAAGACGTAGGGATCATAGCAATGTCAATCACATCTAATCATCAATTTTACTAAACATGTGCATAAAACCCCTTTTACTCAGTCAAATGCTCAAAGACATTATACAAATCTGCCATACAAGTTTGGAGTAAGTGACAGGGCGTCTTATTGGGCAAGTGCTCACTATATGTGGGATGTTTCTGGGAGAATTAAAATCCAATCCATGTTAGTGGATGAGGTGGATAAGGGATGTCTAGACAAAGGGTTCAATGATAGCAGGGAAATGCATGGATTAACTATGGGTGCCTTTGTATAAGGTGAGCTGCACCTGTCCTGGATGCAAATGTTTTCAAGCCCATTCATGCCTTTTATCTTTATTATTTATTTCTTTTTATTTCAAGAATATAATAAGGGGACACTGCCCTGGCGTGGTGACCAGTGGTGGCAACGTTACCCACAAGCACTTTCATGAAAATGAGAAGGTTGGCTCGTGATGAGACCCCCTTTCTCTTGGCTATGCCACCAAGAGACACTACCATGGTGTGGTAACCAGATGCTAGTATTGTCATACCGCTACATGCCCATGGACCTAATAGGCTTCCTCGATATGATACCCCCTATCCTCTGACTAGGCCTTTTTTTATTATTTTTTATGGGTCCCTGTGTTTCTTGCTGAGAAGCCTTTTATTATTTCTCGGGGATCCTTGGGTGAAGCATCTCAAGGTTTTATTTTTAGGATTTTATCCTTTGCGAGTTGCTTTTACCCGCTGGTCCTTTAGCCCCTTCTTCCCACAAGGTAAGGTGAAACCCTTAAATAATTGGCCAATCCAATGCCCTGACCAGTGTAATGGGGTGGATGAGCAGGAGTAAGATGGAAAGTGGTAAGTATGATGGGAGCGAAGGATGAATTTTCATGAATCCCCCCAGTGGCAACCCAAAACCTATGGACACAAGCTTACTAGGGCATCTTGTCATTCCCCCTAGACATGGTCAAGTGGATAAGTATAAGATCCAAGATCCCGTTAGAAACAAAAAGAACTAAATGCACATATTCAAAGGTTTTGAGGATCAGAGTGACACATACCATGATACCTGGACTCATTACCTCATGGAAAAATATCCATCTCTGCTACAGGACTAGGCCGAGGTGATGGATGTTGTTGCTGCTGACAAGGTGGAGGCAATGAAGAAAGGAAAAGATGGGCCATCCATGGTCGTTCTCAAGTTGATCTGGCTCTCGGTACTCCATGTCTAGGACCTGTGGGCCTTGATACATAATCTCCTTAGTTATCTTTAAAGTGGGGGATAACATTTGGCTCCAAAACGGGGACATGTGCTCACCGTAGAGCACATGAGAATCTCAACATCTCTAGTATAACCTGTAACCTGTGTGATCTCAATAGAAACTATTAGTAGTAATTTGGGGTGGTGATATCACCCCTAGCTCATATATATATAAATGAAAACAACCATATGTACAAGTGTGAAAGAAAAATACTCTAGCATGTAATGCAAATGGTATATACAATGAATGAAAATGCCTACCTACTTACCTGCACTTACCTGTGAATTCAAGTCCCCCCACCTTGGTGGGGCTTGAGTAGGTGCCCACTAACTGGTAATGGGTGCCTTCTTCCTTCCAATTTAGATAGGTAATAAGAGTCATCAACTGACTTTTCTCTAACTCTAAAAGGTCCAAGCCAAAACTAAGTACTTCCTTTGAAATTAATAGGATCCCCTTTTTTGATATCCCACATCCATACCATGTCCCCCTCCATGTACTCTCTGATTTTGAAATTGGTCATTTCCTAAACAACTCTAGAGTATTGTGCAGAGGGAGGAGGGTGGGATTCTGCTGTGAAGGATTCCTATTGGGAAGGCCGAATCAATATATCACTTTCTCCCTTCTTTAGTAATTTCACAGCCCCGACTTCTTTATCTTTATACTTGTCTAGGAGTTTCTCGTATTATTCTCTCTTGGGCCATTGTATCTGATCAAATTCTTCCTCTGTTGCAAAGGGAATATCTTTGGGAGAAAATTCAGAAAGACTTTCCATGATTTTCTCATGTGTTGTGTCATATTTGATGGGGTCACTAGCTTCTTGCACATGGGTTCTAGTCATTGCCACATTTTGGAGACGACCTATTGTTCCATTTTTCAAAGGTATATTCACATAAGTGAGGTCCATCGCAAGGGTACCACCCAACATTGAGGAAAAATTCCTAGACAACAACATCCCCCACACATTTGGGATGTCTACTACCACTATGTCAATGTGGATTACTTTCTCAAGGTCTTCTTTGAGGAAAACTTCCACATTTTGAACTAAGCCATTTGTGGGTATGGATTTAGACTCAAAGCCACATACATTTTTGTAAGGTCATGTGACTTTTAAGACCAATTGTTGCATGACCTTGAGAGACATCATGTTAGCATTGGCCCCTGAATCCAACATGCAATTGTTGAGGCTCTTTTTATTAATTATCAAGGTCATAAAAAAGAGAGGGTGCTCATCACATTGGACCCTAAAGTGATCAACTTGTAACATAATAGGGGGGTCCATAGGTCCATCTAATCCTTTGAAGAAATTGTCAAATTATTCCTTAACATATGGTACCTTAATGACTTCTCTTAGAGGGATGGTTACGTGCATCTTAGATAGTGCCCCTTCGAAGTCAAAGTTTAAGTCCACCCTCTCAGTTTTGGATGTTTTAGGAAGGAGAATGTCCAAGGGTGGAGGTTTTGTTTGAGTTACCATAGGAATGGTAGAGATAGGTTGGTTTATCTTCTTTCATCTATGCACCTAAAATTCATGTTTCTTAAACTTCTCTTTTGATTCCTGGTCTAAGTTGTTTATTACTTCCATTCTAGCCTTCCTGGTTGCTTCCTTTATGCCCTCTCGATGCTCTTCAGGAGTGATATTTAGGAAAATATGGGGGCTTCCTTTATTCCCTCTCGATGACACTACTAGCTACTAGTAGTGTCATACCACTAGATGCCCATGGACCTAATAGGTTGGCTCATGATGAGACCCCCTATCCTATGACTAGGTCTTGTTTTATTGTTTTTTATGGGTCCCTCTATTTCTTTCTGAGAAGCCTTTTACTGCTTTCTAGGGGATCCCTGGGCAAAGCATCTCCAGGTTTTATTTTTAGGATTTTATCTTTTTGCAGCTGCTTTTACCCTATGGGACTTTATCCCTTTCTTCCCACAAGCTAAGGTGAAACCCTTAAATAATTGGCCAACCCAATGCCTTGACCAGTGTAATGGGATGGATGAATGAGAGTAAGATGGAAAGTGGTAAGTATGTTGTGAGTGGACAATGAATTTTCATGAATCCCCCCAGTAGAAACTCAAAACCTATGGGCACATGCTTACTAGGGCATCCTGCCATTCCCCCCAGACATGGTCAAGTGGATAAGTATAAGATCCAAGCACCCGTTAGAAACAAAAATAACTAAATGCACATATTCAAAGGTTTTGAGGATCAAAGTGACACATACCATGATACCTGGACTCATTACCTCATGCAACAAGATACTTCTCTTTTGCAGGACAAGGCTGAGGTGATAGATGTTGTTGTTGTTGACAAGGTGGAGGCCCTGAAGAAAGGAAAAGATGGGCCCTCCAGGTCCATGCTGAAGTTGATCTGGCTCTTGGTACTCCATGTCTAGGACTTATGGGCCTTGAGACATAATCTCTTTAGTTATCCCTAAAGTGGGGGATAACAGACCCAAATTCTCCTTGATAGTGAAAGCATAGTTGATGGTTGTTGATTGATTGTAGTTTGTTGGTTGGGATCTAGAACATGGTATTTCAATGGTAACCAGCATGAAATCATGAGAGCCAAAAATCTTAGAATATATCTTTTGAAATACCTCCATCATCCCGAGCTCAACTGGGTCATGATGAACTCTAATATCCAAGTTCTGATCAATCTCAAGACCTTGTAAAACAACCTCGAAATGTGAAATATTAGGAAAAATGTAAGGGACTTCATCCTCTAGTTGAACCAAAAGAATCTCCTCCTACTGTAACGATGTCTAATCGAGTTTTTCCTAGACCATTGTGATAGGCAAGGATTAATCCTCTTCTAATATGGGTACGGATGAAATCCCCTATTGATTGATCTCTACTTGGTTAACATGTGGTTCCTCCTCTTAAAACTTTTCATCCCCTTGAAATGTTTCATATTTGCTAATGGGAGAAACCCATGAACACTCTAAAGTAATCACATTTTTACCTTCATCTTCTTGGAATTTTTCTTGTGACTCAATTGATGCAACTATTGGCTTCGAATCAACTAAAATTGGGCTATCATCCTCCTATTCTTGTTTGGGAACTTGATACGATGCAAGTTGTCATTCATATTCAATAAAACAAATTTCTTGCACTTCTATAGAAACCAATGGTTGAAGATCATCGTGTGGAGTTTCCTCACTGGTTGGTCTAGGACATGGATCAAAGGGAGTTCACAAGATGCAAGGTAATTTCTCTCTAACTTGATAGCTATAGCTTGTGCTTCCTCAACATTTTGAGGGTCTTCATTCTTGAGAAAAACACCAAAAATACCATAAAATTCCCCAAGATAATAGATCAAAGAAACAAATTCCTTAGGCCTTACTCTATAAGAAATTCAATTGTAAAATTTGGAAAAACAAGCGTTAAATTGGAAAACATTTTCACTTTCATGATTTTTAATAATTGAAAAAATTGTGCATAAGAAAATGTATTTTTTATTTTCCCATCTCTCTATGAATTTCTCCTAGAAGGAATCTCATCCATCAATGGAAGCATTGGGAAGGGACTTGTACCATGATCATGCCTCCCCCTCAAGGGTTGACACAAACATCCTCATTACCACATCCTCATGTTCCACCTCAAAATCACCCGCCACTTGAAAGAATTTAGCCAAGTGATTCCCAATTGATTCTACCAAACTCCCTGCAAACAAAGGTATGTGTTTAAGCCATTTATGTGTAGGTAATTCATGAGGATAATCGAGGAATGCAACAAAACTTAGTGGGTCAAAAGAAAAAAATCTTCACCTTACTGGTGGCCTCACAACTGCATCCATATTGTTAATCTCATATAGAACAAAACACAACTTCTACCCTACTAGATTGAGATGAAATTAAAACCAAAGGTGAAGGTGTATAAGTTATAATCACCATAGTGCTCATTGAAAAAGAACTTATCTAAGAACTGATACGCTTGCCAACTTCGAGAGGAGTTCTTGGTGAAGGAATAGTCTTGTTCTAGGAAAATATATTTGAGTTTTCTTCAAGCTCGGAACTAGACCATGTGAGAGACTCAAAACCAAAAGATATTCTTGTGTAAGTCCCATGTAAAGTATTCCCTATATCTTATGGAGTTTCCAGGTGAGTTAGAAAAAATAAAACAATTAAAGTACAAAATCACCAATGTCGTTAGCAAGGTTGGCATTCCCTGACAATGGTGCCAATTTGTTAGCACAAATTTCTACCCTCCAATATGAGTTGATAAATCTATTAGGGGAGTGGTAAAAACTTGGCTTATTGAAGGAGTAATGGCCCCAAATTGTCACTGACCAAACCCCTCGCTGTTTGGGCTAGTTCTTTCTAGCCTCAGAGGGGATTCCCTAGGCACGCTTGACACCTTGCTACCATGGATGATTTTAGGGGCTAAATTTCTCTCATGGGCTAATTTTCCATGGTTTTTCAAAAAATGAGATTCGTTATTTTAAAAATGATTCGCCAAAATTCTATAGGATAAAATTATTTTACCTTAAAAATCGCCAAAATTTTAGAAAAATTATATAAAGTACTTAGAAATTTGAATATTTTTACAAAAATATCGCCAAACATTTATAGTTGACATATGAAGGATTAGTAAGATTTGCCAAGGTTTCTACATTTCAAAATAAATTTCTATCCTTAAAATCATCCCTGCTTGCTGCCGAGCTTTATGATTATTTTTTTGTGTTAAAACAAAAAATCAGCAAGTTGTTTGTCTTGGACAATGTATTAAATAGTCCAAAACGATGAGGAAATCATATACTATTCACTTGGAAGGATCCTGTAGGGTTATCACAATGAATATAGAGTGGAAATAAAAAGAAAAATATCCAAAAGATTGATACGATCACAATGAATAGTTCGGAAAATGACAAATCAGATTACAAAATTAACAAAATACCACCAAGAAACGAGGTTAGAAGACAAACACACACTTTCTTTATTGATAGGCTTGCAAGAGGATTGGTTGCACCACAATTGACAATTCCACAATCGATACAATGAGAACTTTGCTCAAAGAGGAGTAACTAGACTAAGAATGAGAGAGAGGAATGAGAGAGAGAAACTATGCTAGTTGCTGCAATATCTGACCAATAACCAATGAAGATCATCCAATATATAGGAGAGGAGGAAAAATTACTAAGGATAGAGAATGAAACATGAGAGAAGAAGAGGGAGTAGGAGAAGTGCATGGGGAGGGGAGAGAGAGTTAACTCATGTGAAGAATAGGAGAGTTAACACATTGGGAAATAAATTAGGAATCAAACACATGTTTAAATGCTAGATTTGGTCAATTAATGAGTGAGTTTTAGCCAAGGGGAAATTCACCCTATTTTTTAGGGATTTTCCTAAATTTTAGGAAATTCTCATTTAAAAGTTGTTATCCCCATTTCTTAGGGATAACTAAGGATATCATGTATTGAGGCCCTCAGGTTGCAGACATGGAGTACCAAGAGATGTATGGCTGACAACGTCCACTTGCACAAACAAAGACCCACCTCACCACCACAGGTCTCAAGTTCATCATGAGGGTATCCACCACATCAACCAACTTCCAGAAGACATTGGGTCTTTCTCCATGAGGTACAAGTCAGGTATTATGGTGAGTATCATTTCAATATTTTAGGCATTTGAGTTTGTTGCATGTAAAACTGCTTTTTATTATGTAACTTCTTCTTGGAAATTATTCTCTTTGCCCTATTTCACCTTGGTGGTGGACATTGCACCCTAGTATGTGGTCAACCTTAGGGATAGGTTTTCTATTGGGAGGTTCCCTTGATAGGACATCATGGTGTTCCCAACCTTACTTTCCACTTTCCATACCTCATCCCCTCATATCCTTATCCTTTTGGATTTTCGAGTGTACTGACCCAAGATGGCATTGTACCTCATTTCATTGGAAGAAGGGGATGAAGGCCTAGAGGCTTGTAGTTGGAAAAAGATAAAATCCAATCATAAACCTTCTATATGCTCTCCCATGGATCCTGAGGACAATGAAATTTACCTCATAAGACACTGATGGGACCCATGAAAAATAGCTAGTACAAAATGCCAACCAATATGGAGTGTGTGTGGGAAATGTTTTTCATGCTTAGGTAGAAGCCCCACGCATTGTATTCAACTTGGGGAAGCATAATATGACCAGGGTAGAGCCAAGGTGGGAATTTTTTTTCATGCTTAGGTAGAATCCCCACCTTGTCTTCAACCTGGAAACATCTTAAAAGAACAAAAGGAAATAAATGGGCTTGGAAAAAAGGTTGCATTGAAAAAAGGTGCAACACACCCTCTACAAAGGCACCCATAATTGATACACTACGATCCCTTGTATGTTATGAAACCCATGCCCAAAATTATTACCCCCATCCATGTCACTTTTTCCACATAATCTGGAGAGGGTTCCACTTGGAAAACACTCCCAAACTTGCGGAATGATTCACCCAATAAGTCACTTTGTCAACCCTCCCATACCCAAACTTAGAAAATTACATAGGGTCTTTGAGCACTTGTTTAGTTTAATGAGGTGGTTTTTATGAACAATATTGGGTGGCTCTTTTATTGATTTGATTTACTTATCATGATGCATTTGACTTGAGATCCTTGGAAGGCATATTCATTGTCTTTGTAGGACCTAGCTGGTGGAAAATTTTGGAAGAACAATCCTAGCTTGGGCTTCCTTGGGGATTGAATCCCACAGGTTGGATACCATGGCCCACACACCGGACACTCATGGTATCCTTTAGAGGCCTGAGAGACACCTTGGAGGATCTATCATAGCCCATTTCTATCCCGATGCTTTTCTCTTGAGGCAAAAATGTCACACTTGAGGATCTTGATTTCACCCTAGGGATAGGGTTTTGGTGGTGAAGGACACTTGGCACGTTTTGATGGGAGAAGGATTGTATTGAAGGAGGAAACCCTAGCACATGAGAGGAAGTCCCTATAAGGCCCACAAAATTTCATCTTCAACTCCAACGACTTGCAAAAAGTGACAAAATGTCACCCTCGGGTTGACATCACCTTAGGGTTTCTTATATGCATTTTTAAAAGATAAATTTGAATTTGATAATGTAAAGGGGAAAATTAAGGGTTGTTGACCCCTTACTTTGTGGTTACCCTAAAATTAAGTGAACAAATGTTTTTAGGAGGATTTCTATAAATAGAGATCAAACTCTTGTAATTTTATCATAGCTCTCCCATTGTGATAAGACTATTGTGGCTGAAATTTGCGCCCTACTTGGGAAATTTGGATATCTCTCTCTTGTGCAAATGATTTTTGGTGATATATATTAGTGAATTGTTGATATAAGGTGGTAGAAATCTCTTGGATACTTCTTCTATTTCTTATGGATGAACATTAATTGGTAAACTAGGTTTTGGTCTTTGCTATTGTGGAATTGGTAAGGAAATTTCTGCATGTGTTGGTGTTTTCTACTATTTTCATTGATATTATTGTCTTAAACCCTTGGAGGAGTATAAGAGGATACACCCTCCACCAAGGTTCATGTTATTTTCAATTTGATAAGTCAATTTTTGCAAGGTTTCTAGGAGGAGTACAGGGGTGTACACCCTCCTAGATTTACCTTAGTTTGATTTGCATGACCTAGGGAGTAAGAGGGTTTACACCTCTAGGTATGTTATGGATCTAACTCATACTTTCAATATTCCATTCACCCAAATTTTAAAGGAACTAATCTGAGGTTTGCATTGGAGAAATAAATTGTTTGCATTGGTAAATGTGATTTAGAGAGATATGGATCTTGTTTAAGTTAGAATCGTTTCTTGATGCTTTGACTTTGCTAAGAATCATTTCTTGATGCTTTGACTTTGCTAAGGCCTATAGGGAATCTTGGTTTTATTAGTATTCTTAGAGATATAAATCAATAAAAATCTACATCCATTAGGGATGTATAAAATTACTCTCTTCTTGATTATAACTCACATTTCAACTATCAAAAGTTGCTAATAAATTGCCCCTATAACCTACTAGCCTCAGCGCACCTTTTGGGTGGTTTACTTGCTTTTTTTGTGGGTTGAAATATTCTACTGTAGAAATAGTTTTCTACAACCATAAGGATGATAAAATATCTCTGCAATAATTTTATATAAAATCCATAGATTGTTTCTAAAGTCTTATGCTTTCATACTTGAGTTATACTAGTGATTGCTAGATTATCTCTTGCATCCTTTACGTGACTTTTAACATCTTTTTAGCCTCTTTAACAATCATTTAATTTCTGACATATATCTTTGTTGACTGTTTCAAATAGGGAAAACAATCTTAACTTGCTTGTCCACTTAACATTAAGCTTGTATACTCATATTTTCTTGTGTCTCAGGAAGGTACAATCATCTTCCACAAGTACTCAAGCATTTGGAAACCATAGAAAATCCCTGATACTCATTATCAAGCCACTTCTCACTTAGAAAATTGACCCATAGGGGAATCACTTCCATTTTCTCACTTTTCATCTCATTTCCCCCTAGGGTTATCTGAGACTCCCCATGTTGGAAGTAGGCTGAATAAAAAAGAAAGACTGTTTTGGGAAGAAAGGAATGCACGAGGAAAGCAACGAATGGAAGGAAAAGCAACACATGCGCATGCATGGAAGACCTAAAGATGTTAGGGTTAAGGTTTTTGTAATACATTGTAATGGCTGAGGAGACAGAAATGTATATATATATATAGATACCTAGGAGGAAAGAAGGATATACTTATGAGGGAAGGAGTGTTGTTTTGATAACTAGTTTTGTAATACTTCTGTCATACGACCTTTTTGGTAAGTTGTTGAGTTGTAGGGGGGGGTTAGGAGGGTAGATCTTGAGGGTTATATCATAGGCTAAGGATTCTGGTGTAATATAGTCTACCTCATAATAGATCTTGACCCAACTGAGAACATGTTGCAAGTGCGCGATGATGTAGGTTTGGAACTACCATAATAGAAGAGCCTGAGAGCCAGATCTTTGTGGATGTAGCCCAAGAGGGGGTGAACCATGGTTAAACCTATGTTATGTTCTTGTGTCTCTTTCACTATTTATGAGTGGATGTTAGAATGATGTATGAATGAATTAATGAATCTGATTATGTTACATGCATGAATGAGAATGCTCGTATACTTCTTTAATAATTAAATAGAACTCGTAGTGCACACTTCATAGATATCCATTCAGTCTTGGAGTACAAGAACTTGAGTATTGCAGACACCCATTAAGACTATCTTGGGTGAGACTGCGCAGTGCACTTTATGCACTGAGTTTCCTTCTTGTTTACCAGGAAGGCCGATAGTTTTAGAGGCTTTGTTGGATCCCTAGTAGACTTGAACCTGGGTTAATCATGTTAAAAGTATAACTCAGATAATCCAACCAAAAAATGGTTATGTTTCTCATCACACACATCACAGGGCTGCCATAACGGGGTTAGGATCCTGCACAGTTCCTCTAGGAAAAAACAAAGGAGAAAGCACCGGTCGAGGAGATGACGAGGAGATGAAGAATAAATACAGCACCGAAAGGGGGTCGTGCGGAATCATTATCAGACATATCAGTAACATCACGATAAGAATGACCACAAAAATTATGGCATGCAAGTTTCTCAGGAAATTCCTCAAGGAGGAAGTTTCGGTCGGGGTTGTTGTAGTTGCAACAAGTCAGTTGAGGGCACCACATTCAAAACACCATTGCCAAAACTTGGAGGGTAACACCAGTAGAAATTGTACAGTATCAAGGCATAGCCAACTTCAAAGCCACTAGACATGTGATGTGGATCCAGGCATGTAAGGACCCCGACAATCAATGGCTACAACTGTGTTACTACATCATAGAGGCGAACATAGAAATGGAGATTAAGGATTGGGAAGATGACTGGAGGATTCCAGTCCTCATTCGAGAAATACCCGCAGAGATAGAGGAGGAGGAGGTAATATAGGAACACACACATACTGAGGAGGTAACAGTGCCCAAGAAACCAAGGAGAGGTCAGAACAAGGCACAACAAAATAAAGGGGGAACATCCAAGATAGGCGTTCAGATGGGGAAGAAGAACAACACACAGGTGCCATAGGTACAACATAAATAGGCGAAGGCAACACAGGAAACTACATCAAGTACTACTCCACAAGATAAAGGCCAGACTAAGAGACCAATCATCCAAATAGGGGGTGCATGCAAGAAGGAGAAGGCACACAAAACACCCACAGAATACATGATCACTAAGAATGATGCGGACATGGTGGCTCAAATGATCTAGGATCGTACAGTCAAGGATTTCAAGAATGTTGTGCACCAAAGGGAAAAAATTGAAGAAGAGATGGCACACATATGACATCTCCTCGGGAAGCTTGGGGAAGCGTAGACATCCGGCAGTATCATAGAAGCAACCCCATGAGCATCACAAATAGGAGGTGAAGCTGGATCAAGCGAGCAGGACAGGATCCAGACGACAACACAACCAAGCTCAAAATTTCACGTCACACCCAACATGATACACATGGAAAAAATTGTGGGGAAGACACCCCTAAAAGACTTGGCTCAACTACATTTGGTATTGACAAGGATACCAACCAAGGCCCTATATAAACTGCAAATCGGTGTTACACGGGAGGTACAATCTCGCACACACATGATACAACAGAATTACATCAAACAAAGGACAAATGAGACAAGCTGGAATTGATACTCAAGTAGGATAAGCTCGGGAACAAAGAAGAGAAGGACCACATGAATGGGTTGGAGAAGAAAGTGGCCATAGTCTACGAGAGAATCCCAAATAATGCGCAGACAACCAAACTCACGGTGACAGAGAAAATTGATCAGATTGTGCAGAAAATCGATCAATACCAATAGGAGATCGAGCATCTCTGAGAGAAGCTTACACCTACCACTCCACCAGAGGTCAGGGAGAAAAGGAAATAGGAGGCAACAATGCAGATAAAGGAGATAGAGAGAAAATTCCATGCGGAGACCGACTTGTTCGAGAAAGAAGCACATCTCTAGATGAAGCTAGAAGAGGATCAAAAGATCCAGTAGTGGGACCAGGAAAGAGAAAGGATAGGTGCAACTCTCTAGGACCTCAAATAGAGGCATAAGACAATGTCAATCACGGAGCGCATCAAAGGAATGCAAGACATAAAAAAACTGTAGGCAAAACTCATAGCTTCACAGAAACAGAAAAAGGAGTGCCAGGCTCAAATGGAATTGCTCCAGGAGCGAGCAACAGAGGTCATTGCACAGGAAGAGGAAGCAAAAACATATATGGCACAAAGCCAGGAAGAATGTGCAAGGATGCTCAATGACGAGATTGTAGTGTAGATATTGGACGCACTCAAAGAGAAGACTGCATAGGCCCAAATGCAAGAAACGGAGCTCATGGAGAAGTTCCAAGCGATCACAAGAGAGATCGATGAAGAACACAAGGGTTAGCTGGCTCATGACGAGCCACATGTTAGTGTTGGGGGCCTATTGGAAGCAGGCCGAATCAGAAAGAAAGGATATTTTGGGAAGAAAGGCATACACGAGGAAAGCGACAACTGGAAGGAAAATCAGCACACACGCATGCATGGAAGACCTAACAATGTTAGGGTTAGGTTTTTGTAATACATTGTAATGGATGAAGAGCCAGAAACGTATATATATAGATACCTAGGAGGAAAGAAGGATATACTTATGAGGGAAGGANGACCTTTTTGGTAAGTTGTTGAGTTGTAGGGGGGGGGGGTCAGGAGGGTAGATCTTGAGGGTTAGATCACAGGCTGAGGAGCCTGATGTAATCTAGTCTGCCTCATAATAGATATTGACCCAATTGAGAACGAGTTGTAAGCACGCAGGGCTGTAGGCTTGGAACTACCATAATAGAAGAGCTTGAGAGCCATATCTTTGTGGATGTAGCCCAGGAGGGGGTGAACCACATGTTGAGTTCTTAACACACCCTAAAATTTCTGTGACCATTTCCTTTTGGGTACCACTTTTTTTTCTACCTTTGATTGTTTTCACCTTGGTTTGAAACTGATAATCCGCTTATCTTATATGTTTCATGTCTTAAGTTTCTGTTGAACATACAACAAAGAACCATCTTAAGAGACACAATGACTGCTCAAGGAATCAGCGACCCAGAATTCTCCCGGCTCACTTGAGGAGTTCAACATCGAAGAAAGATTAAGGTGGTGAAAATCATTTGGGAACTCAAAGCAGCTGAGTGTCGACCTTCTTCGATGTCGGCCGATAAGAGTATCTCTTTATTACAAATACAATCTTGGAAAAGATTTCGCTGAAGGTCGATCCTTTCAACTTCAGCAGAAAAATTTAATCATAAGCGCCACACAAAAGGAGGAGTCCCACCCCCGGCTGCCGACACCCAAAATGTTCCCCTAATCACCAACCCTAATGTCATCGATATCGGGAGTTTTATCAAGAAAATATCAATATTGATAAACAGTCTAAGTAGCAGTCGATCCCTGATCTTTATGAAGGTGAGACATGACGTGACGTTTAACCCCTAGCTATGTCAAGTACTCTGCATTCAAAGCTTTAGTTAATTCATAGATTGCGCATTAGTTACTAGCTCATGCACGATTAAAAAAAGGAACCATTAAACTCACCGATCCAATGCATCTCCATCCAGGCCCATGTCGTCAATCAATTAAGTCTCAATTGCAGAGATCTGATAGTGGTTTATTTTGAAATCTACATTTATCACCCATACTAACTAATTGATAGGACTGGTATTATCTCCCAGTTATATTCTTCTGAGTCATTTTGTATGATCCCATCCTACGCAACAAGAAATTCAGAACAAAGAGGAGAACGAAGCTATCAGTCCAGGGGAAGCATCCGAAGTCTAGTGAGTATTAAATAGTTATCTTAGCAAGAATTACATGTATGGGTCCACTTATTGTTTATGCTTCATTTTTATATGTTCTCACCCGATGTTTCTCAGTATACGTGTTTAAAGGGCGGCTTTGATTGCAGGAACAATGCCTCTGAAGAAGCCATCCACCAAAAAATTACCAAGGGCACCAAAGCTGCAAGAATCGGAAATAGGAGAAGGATCCTCCCCAGTAGTTTCTTGACAATTAGAGTTCTCCCCTAAGCTAGTTTCTTTCATTAAGAAAATCACCAAGGAACCGTTTTTCCAGCCCCCAGCTTTTAGAGATACAAAGGCAAGCATTGGAGCAAAGACAACCTTTCCTCACTGGGAAGAAGTCTTCAAGAAGATCAAGAAAGAATAACCCCTCGAATATACTCCACACAATGATCCTAATACAAGGAAGCTCGATGATGAGGTCCTCCCAAACATTCGCAGGGATTACCTGCACATGATGGCAAGCCGGTCTCTGGTTTTTCCTTGCGTCGATCTCTTAAAGTGGCTCATTGATCACACCGATGCACATAAATGTTTGATTAATGATGACAATGGTGAATGTGTCGTGGTTTTCCTGCCATCAGAAGTTAAAAAATACTACAAACTCAATGAGTCTGGAGAAAAGTTGAGCACTGATTTCATGCTGAGTTTCTATGCCTCACATGACACAAGAAAAATCATGGCATCCTGTTGGAAGGAAGACAAAAAATTCATGAATCGGACTTTTGGCTGGTACCCGATAGTCAATCTCAGGGAACCATATGCCTATCTCATGTCCCTTCTCTTCAGGTTGCATGGGGAGAAAGAATGCTCCTGATTTTAGGAAACTTGGATGCCTCTGGCTTTCGCAGTCACCATTCCAAGCACCGATTTTAATTGGAGTTTTATCATTTCTAAACGGTTGAGCACCTACATAAAATAGGCTTAGATGCCAAAGGAGGGAGATACCCACGCCTTCTACATGGCCTTGTATCTACTGGACGTCATCTGTGCTAGGAACACTTTTGTTGGGATTAACTTGAATTGGCACCCTTTGAAGCTCGCAGTCCACAAATACTTCAACATCTTGTGGGAAAACATGTACAAGAAATCCTATGTTGTTATCTATGATCATTTTATTGCACCCATTTACTTCTTTCTCTTTAGGAAAGAATTCCCTAAATTATCAGACGAAGCAAAGAAGGTCATAGTCAAAATTGGTCATTGGTATTTAGATGAACGAGAAACCTACATCAGGGTTTTCATTGTCATAGGGGCACCCCATTTATTGTCCATTTATGTTCCCGACCGACTAGTGTTAGGAGAAATATGCTATCAAACCATCCTACAAGGATAAAACACAACTTTAGTGAAAGACAAGAAGCAGGATTTCATATCATATGGCCTTCATATTGGCTTCTACATGGTCAAAGACACCATGCATGCTAAACAACTTGGGCTAGGTTAATTGGAATTTCGGTTCCAAACTGGTCGATTCTGCAAACACAATCCTAAGGGATTGGTCCTGCAGCACATGTCACATGTATCATCCTGTTGGCCCTATGCCCATGATCGGTTTGAGGATGAAATTTTCACTGAGAACTCTCAAGAATGGGATGTGGTGGTAGCCAGGAAGGCTGATCCTAGAGGAACCTGGTTTAGAGCTATGAAATACAAAGAGAAGGCCACATTTTTGGTGTAGGCAGTTCAGGGAATTGGCCGATGCCCTGAAGTAGTAGTAGCATATGAATTGGAGGAAGAAACAAATGATCCCCAAGAAGACATTGAGGTTGTAGAAACTCATCAGGAGTCCCTGGTACAAATTAGAGTTTCCCCTGAAGATCAAACGGCTCGAGAGAGTAGCACACTTTTATACCAACAAGCTCAGCTGCTAATGAAGAGGATGCAGGATGAACCATATCTTTCCATAAGACCCGCGATTCCAACTACTGTCCAAAGTGTCCTGATGGAGTCAAGTGGCCCTGGTCCCACAGGTCCCGATAACACCAATGGATCAGTTGATCCCGAATCCATGACACCACCAATCGACCCCTCAGAAGGAGGAACAACTCAACTAGAGACAGGTCGGGTGTCGATATAAACGCAAGCACCCAATCTCTTGAGCACACTTATACATATATACAATGACAATGAGAGCCCAGAGCCCTCCAGTGGAACCCCGGTACGCAGCCAAGAAGAATCAGGTCCCGAAAAGACTCCTTCCCTAAGTCCCAAAAATACCTCTTCCCCTGGACCCGAGGATCGTGATGAGGAGGTCCCACAAAAGGAAGTTGAAGCTAAAGGTGGTCTCAATGTAGGAAAGTCTGATGAACCAGAAGTAGATGCAGGCTTGAGTGATGAGCCTCTGCAAAATGAAATCGACAGTTCCATGGCCAAAGAGCAAGCAAGTGACAAGTCTATACCCGAAACCTATATTATACCCAATACTCAGATCCCCAGTGAGCAACAAGTAGAAGTTGGATCTACAAGGAAGAACGAAGAAGTTTGAGATCCCACTCTTGAACAAATATACACTGTGGGAAGCTTGGGAAACAATCTTACATGGGTTGATCAGTAGATGCCAGACCCAGTAGATGAGGTTGGAGACATCTATATGATCTCCTATGATCAAAAGAGAAAGGCTATCGTTCAGAGGACCGCAAAGAAGAGAAGAATCACCTTGGATCATTCCATCATAGTCACCACTAAGGAGAATTTAATCAATACAACAGACGCCCGTACATCCAAGATGATTGGTGTGGGAAGAGCCCTCTCAGAGGCCATCCAGGACAAATCCAAGAGAGATGGAAAGGATCTTTCCACTGCCCAAAAGGAGCTTGAACGCTTGTGTAATCTTGCCAATTACTATAAGGGTGCTACGCAGACCCCTGTGTATCTCAAAGATGAATTCGGTAAAGTTTATGAAGAGTTCAAGAAGGAAAGACACATGTTAATCTCTAATATGGCCTAATTTTAGGAAGACACTCTCATGGAACTCGCGACATGTAAGGAAATGGAGCGATGGTATGAGAAGGCGCAGTAGGCGGTAGAGAGGCTTGATTATATTGAGGCAATACAGAAAGGCCTAGAAAAGGAAGACCATGATATTCAACTAGTAAGTAAAAGGAGTCTCAATCACATGAAGAGATCGATCGAATACTGGGCTAAAATGTCTCGAGTTCCACATAGAGAAATCCAAGAACAACGGGCCAGATGTCAGAAGCACTGGATAAAATCAATAAAATAATGAAAGATATCAAACTCCCCGAGTTCGATACCCCCGATATGTTTACCAATCTAAACGAAATGATCAAGTTGTGTGCCGAACAAGATGCGTTATGGGTCGAAGAATGTGCAAAGGTCACCGATGCAAAGCCAGGGCAAGTGCAACAGTTCATAGGACATCCGATAAAATCTTGAACCATGTTTCGCCAATTGAACTTCAGTCTTGGGAAGTATCGAGCGCATGCAAGAGACATCAGAGGGATATATGCGGCTCCAGTGGAACAACACAAATTTCCATGGGCCAACACCTGTGAAGAACTCTTTATCAGATGGTCTAATTATGAAAGAAGCCACCCCTTTTCGAGAAACATCTCGGGTGGGCTGTTGAAAGACTATTAGATGATAACGCCACATGGTGATTTTGATTAGCTCAAATTGTATTTAGTCGTTAATTACTGTTAAAATTTATATTATAAATAAAGACATCGACCAGTGTGTCAAAGGTCGATGGTTGTTGCAAGAACTCTTTCTTTTGCTTGTCGATAATTATTTTGAGACTGCTATGAGTTGAGAAGTCCTTCTAGACTAGAGACAAGCTATCTTCATCAAGTGTATGTGATTGCAGTTAGAGAAGAATTACTTCCTTTCCTATTCCATGAACGTTGCAGTAAATGAGTAAGAGCAATTGATTTTGTTTTCAAGTTAGCTGGTGCAATGTTTTGATGTTCTTTTCTTTAAATGATGAAGATAAATCATTGTGTTGTTATGTGATGAATGTTATGGTAGATGAATTATTTTTCTTACCATGATCTTTATTACACATGAGTTTTCTTTCTGTTAATTAGTTCTCTCAGACAGTAATTGGATGTTCATTTGGTTGATGTATTATTACTAGGACTCTTGGCATAAAATCGTTGTTTGCATGTTCAAGCAGCGGGTTATCCCAAGTTTGACCTCTTCCCAATAGTTTAAACTTCTGTCCTATTGTTTGTCAAGTTGGTTTATACTGGCATGCATCTCTCACACCATCCCCACCCAAGAGAAATAGAGAAAAATAATTTCCTAACTGAGGAAGAGCCTCCAACAGAAGATACAAAAGCCCATCGATAATCTGGCCAGATCACAAGATCTAGAGAACCATTCCACTCCAAACACTGCAGATTCTAATTGGGCCTCTTTGATAGGTATGGTTCCTATTGTTGAGTCAGGGGATTTAGGCCCTGTTATCCCCAATATCTAGGGATATCATGTCTCGAGGCCCACATGGTCCTAGACATGGAGTACCGAGAGCAGGGTTGACTTGAGCATGGCCCTTGAGGGCCCATCTTTCTTCTTCTCCACCAAACTTGTTCTGTTAGCAGTAGCAGCTTCCATCACCACTGACCTGGGCTTGCATCGGAGAGGACTCTTGCTCCATGAGGTAATTGGTCCGAGGTATCATGGTATGTGTCATATTTGATTGTTATAACCTTCTTATATATGCATTAGGTT
>JASDQU010739358.1:168126-181947 GCA_032191745.1 Picea mariana | reverse complement strand
CCCTCCCAGTGAACAGTCAAGCCCTAAAGCAATACTTCCAATAATAATAATAATAATAATAATATATATATATATATATATATATATATATATATATATATATATATACACAGATATATATACATATATAATTCTAGTTAGCACGAATAAAGAAGGATCAGAGATATCTATTTTATGGGACAGAGATTCTGTGTGCGCCCAATGAATCGCCATTTGTTGAGTGCTCAACAAACCCTAAAAGGTTTGTGACCATTTCCTTTTGGGTACCACTTTTTTTTCAACCTTTAATTGTTTTCACCTTGGTTTGAAACTGATAATCCACTTAAGAGACACAACAAAGAACCATCTTAAGAGACACAACGACTGCTCAAGGAATCAGCGACCCAGAATTCTCCCGGCTCACTTGAGGAGTTCGGCATTGGTGAAAGATTAAGGTGGTGAAAATCATTTGGGAAGTCAAAGAATCCGAGTGTCGACCTTATTCGATGTAGAGTATCTCTTTCTTATGAATACAACCTTGGAAAAGATTTCGTTGAAGGCCGATCCTTTCAGCTTTGACAGAAAAATGTAATCATAAGTGCCGCACAAAAGGAGGAGTCCCACCACCGGTTGTCGACGCCCAAAACGTTCCCCTGATCACCAACCCCAATGTCATCGATATCAGGAGTTTTATCAAGAAGATAGCAATATTAATAAACACTCTAAGTAGTAGTTGATCCCCGATCTTTATGAAGGTGAGACGTGACATGACACTTAACCCCTAGCTGTGTCAAGTACTTCACATTCAAAGATTTAGTTAATTCGTAGATCACACATTAGTTACTAGCTTGTGCATGAATTAAAAAAGGAACCATTAAACTCACTGATACAATGCATCTCCATCCGCGCCCCCGCCGTCAATCAGTTAGGTCTCAGCAGCAGAGATCCGATAGTGGTTTATTTTGAAATTTGCATTTATTACCCGTATTAACTAATTGATAGGACTGGTTGTATCTCCCAGTTATATTCTTCTGAGTCATTTTGTATGATCCTATCCTACGTAGCAAGAAATTCATAACAAACAGGAGAACAAAGCTATCAGTCCAGAGGAAGCATCTAAAGTCCAGTGAGTATTAAACAGTTATCTTAGCAAGCATTATAGGTATGGGTCCGCTTACGGTTTACACTTCATTTTTGTATGTTATCACCTAATGTTTCCCTGTATACATGTTTAAAGGGCGGCTTTGATTGCAGGAACAATCATGCCTCGGAAGAACCCATCCACCAAAAATCACCAAGGGTGTCAAAGCTGCAAGAATTGAAAATAGGAGAAGGCTCCTCCCCAGTAGTTGCTCGACAATTAGAGTTCGCCCCTAAGCCAATGTCCGTCATTAAGAAAATCACCAAGGAACCCTTTGTCCATCCCCCAGCTTTCAGAGATACAGAGGCAAGCATTGGAGTAAAGACAACTTTTCTTTGCTGGGAAGAAGTCTTCAAGAAGATCAAGAAATAATAAGCCCTCGAATATACTCCACACAGTGATCCTGATACAAGGAAGCTTGATGACGAGGTCCTCCCAAAAATTTGCAAGGCTTACCTGCACATGGTGGCAAGCTAATCTCCGGTTTTTCCTTGCATCGAGCTCTTAAAGTGGCTCATTGATCACACTGATGCACATAAATGTTTGATTAATGATGACAATGGTGAATGTGTCAGGGTTTTCCTACCATTAGAAGTTCAAAAATACTACAAACTCAATGAGTCTGGAGAAAAGTAGAGCATTGATTTCGTGCTGAGTTTCTATGCCTCACACGACACAAGAAAAATCATGTCATCCTGGTGGAGGGAAGACAAAAAATTCATGAATCAGACTTCTGGCTGGTACCTGACAATCAATCTCAAGGAACCGTATGCCTATCTCATGGCCCTTCTTTGCAGGTTGCATGGGGAGAAAGACTACTCCCGGTTTTAGTAAGCTTGGATGCCTCTGGCTTTCACAGTCACCATTTCAGGCACCGGTTTCAATTGGAGTGCTATCATTTCTAAGCAGTTGAGCACCTGCATAAAACAAGCTCAGATGCCAAAGGAGGGAGATACCCCCACCTTCTACATGGCCTCGTATCTACTGGACGTCATCTATGCTAGGAATTCTTTTGCTGGGATTAACTTGAATTGGCACCCTTCAGAGCTCGCAATCCATGTATACTTTAGCATTTTGTGGGAAAACGGGTACAAGAAATCCTATGTTGTTATCTGTTATCATTTTATTATGCCCATTTACTTCTTGCTCCTTAGGAAAGAATTCCTGAGATTATCAGATGAAGCAAAGAAGGTCATAGTCAAAATTGGTCACTGGTATTTAGATGAACGAGAAACCTACATCAAGGTTTTCGATGTCACAGGGGCACCCCATTTATTTCCCATTTATGTTCCCGACTGGCTAGTGTTAAGAGAAATCTTCTATCAAACCATCCTACAAGGATACAACACAACTTTAGTGAAAGACAAGCAGCAGGATTTCATATCGTATGGGTTTCATATCAGCTTCTGCATGGTCAAAGACATCGCGCATGCTAAACAACTTGGGTTAGGTCAATTGGAATTTCAGTTCTAAACTGGCTGATTCCGCAAACACGATCCCAAGGGATTGGTCCTGCAGCATGTGTCACAGGTATCATCCTATTGGACCTATGCCCATGATCATTTTGAGGATGAAATTTTTACCAAGAACGCTCAAGAATGGGATGTGGTGGTATCCAGGAAGGTTGATCCTAGAGGAGCTTGGTTTAGAGCTATGAACTACGAAGAGCAGGCCACATTTTTGGAGTAGGCAGTTAAGGGAATTGGTAGATGCCCTGAAGCAACAATAGCATATGAATTGGAGGAAGAAACAAATGATCCTCAAGAAGACATTGAGGTTGCAAAAACTCATCAAGGATCCCCGGTACAAATTAGAGTTTCCTCTGAAATGACTTGAGAGAGTAGCGCACTTTTATACCAACAAGCTCAGGTACTAATGAAGTGGATGCAGGGTGACCCATATCTTGCCATAAGACCCAGGATTCCAACTACCGTCCAAAGTGTCCTGACAGAGTCAAGTGGCCCTAGTCCCACAGGTTCTGATAACACCAATGGGTCAGGTAATCCTGAATCCATGACACCACCAATCGACCCCTCGGAAGGAGGAAAAACTCAACCAGAGACAGGTCAGGTGTCGATAGAAATGCAAGCACCCAATCCATTGAGCACGCTTATACATATATACAACGACGACAAGAGACCAGAGCCCCCCAATGGAACCCCAGTACGTGTCCAAGAACAATTAGGTCTTGAAAAGTCTCCTTCCCCAAGTCTCGAAAAGACCTCTTCCCCTAGACTTGAGGATCGTGATGAGGAAGTCCCACAAAAGGAAGCTGAAGCTGAAGGTGGTCTCAATGAAGGAAATTTCGATGAACCGGAAGCAGATGTAGGCCCGAGTGAAGAGCCTCTGCAAAAATAAATTAGCAGTTCCACAACCAATGAGCAAGTAAGTAACAAGTCTATACCCAACACCTCTATTATACCCAATACTCAGATCCCCAGTGAGAAACAAGTAGAATTTGGATCTACAAGGCATAACGAAGAAGTTCGAGAGCCCACTCTCGAACAAATCTAAACTATGGGAAGATTGGGAAACAATCTCACATGGAGTTATCAGTAGATACCAGACCCGGTAGATGAGGTCACAGAAATCTATGCGATCTCCTATGATCAAAAGAGAAAGGCTATCATTCAAAGGACCGCAAGTAAGAGAAGAATCACCTTAGATCATTCCATCACAGTCATCAGTGAGGAGAATTTAATCAATACAACAAACGCCCATACATCTGAGCTGATTGGTGTGGGAAGAGCCCTCTCAAAGGTTGCCCAGAACAGAGTCAGGAGAGATGAAAAGGATCTTGTCACTGCCCAAAAGGAGCTCGAACACTTGCGCAATATTGCCAATTACTATAAGGGTTCTATGCAGACCCCTGTGTATCTAAAAGATGAATTGGGTAAAGTTTACGATGAGTTCAAGAAGGAAAGACACATGTTGATCTCGAATATGGCCTAATTTCAGGAAGACACCCTCATGGCACTCGCGGCATGTAAGGAAATGGAGCGATGGTATGAGAAGGCGCAGAAGGTGGTGGAGAGGCTTGAGTATATTGAGGCAATCCAGAAAGGCTGAGAAAAGGAAGACCAAGACATTTGGCTAGTAAGTAAAAGGAGTCTCAATCACATGAAGTGATAGGCTAAATACTGGGCTAAAATGTCTCGAGTTCCACATAGAGAAATCCAAGAACAATGGGCCAGATGTCAGAAGCACTGGGATAAAATCAATAAAATAATGAAAGATATCAAACTCCCCGAGTTCGGTACCCTTGATATGTTTATCGATCTAAATGAAATAATCAAGCTGTGCACAGAACAAGATGCATTATGGGCCGAAGAATGTGCAAAGGTCACTGATGCAAAGCCAGGGCAAGTGCAACAGTTCGTAGGACATCCGATCAAAGCCCGAACCATGTTTCTCCAATTGAACTTCAGTCTCGTGAAGTATTGGGTGCACGCAACAGACATCGGAGGGATATATGCAGCTCTAATGGAACAACACAGATTTTCATGGGCCAACACCTGTGAAGAACTCTTTATCAGATGGTCTGATTATGAAAGAATCCACCCCTTTTCAAGAAACATCTTGGGTGGAATGTTGAAAGACTTTACATGATAACACCACATGGCAATTTTTTATTAGCTCAAATTGTATTTAGCCGTTAATTACTGTTAAACTTTATATTATAAATAGAGACATCGACCAGTGAGTCAAAGGTCGATGTTTGTTGTAAGAACTCTTTCTTTTGGTTGTCGATAATTATTTTGAGACTGCTATGAATTGAGAAGTCCTTTTGGACCAAAGACAAGCTATCTTCATCAGGTGTATGTGATTAGAGTTGGAGAAGATTTAATTCCTTGCCTGTTCCATGAACGTTGCAGTAAATGAGTAAGAGCAATTGATTTTGTTGTCAAGTTATCTGGTGCAATGTTTTGATGTTCTTTGCTTTAAATGATGAAGATAAATCATTGTGTTGTTATGTGATGAATGTTATGGTAGATGAATTATTTTTCTTACCATGATCTTGATTACATATGTGTTTTGTTTCTGTTAATTAGTTCTCTCAGATAATAATTGGATGTTCCTTTGGTTGATGTATTATTACTAGGCCTTTTGGCATAAAATCGTTGTCTACATGTTTGAGAAGTAGGTTATCCCAATCTTGACCTATTCCAAATAGTTTAAACTTATGTTCTATTGTTTGTCAAGTTGGTTTATACTGGCTTGCATCTCTCACGCCAGCCCCACCCAAGAGAAATACAAAAAAAGAATTGTCCTAACTGAGGAAGAGCCTCCAACAGAAGATACAAAAGCCCATCAATAATCTGGCCATATTGCAAGATCTGGAAAACCATTCCACTCCAAATGCTGCAGAGTCTAATTGGGCCTCAGTAGCAGGTTTGGTTCCTGCTGTTGAGTCAGGGGATTTAGGCCCCATCAACACCACCGTAAAACCTATGTTATGTGCTTGTGTCTCTTTTATTGTTTATGAGTGGATGTTAGAATGATGTATGAATGAATTAATGAATCTGATTACATTACATGCATGAATGAGAATGCCTGTATACTGCTTTAATAATTAAATAGATCTCGTAGCACGCACTTCACAGATCTCTATTCTATCCCGGACTGCAAGCACTTGAGTATTGCAATCACCCATTAAGACTATCTCGGGTGAGAGTGCGCAATGCACTCTATGCACTGTGTTGCCTTCTAGTTTACCAGGAGGGATGATAGTTTTAGAGGCTTTGTTGGATCCCTAGTAGACTTGAACCTGGGTCAATCATGTTAAAGGTATAACTCAGATAATCCAGCCAACACCCCCCTTGTGTTGGATTGTTCCTTCACTAAAGTGAGGGGAGGATTTATCTGAGGTGACAGTGGGTAAACTCTCCCACCATTATCACCATCTTGTGGATTGGGTCGAGCTTTTCCCAACATACAGCTTGTGCGATAACAAAAGCAATTTAAGGACAAATTTTGGAAATTGATGCATGGAAAGTGAATATATGGTGAGTCAGGAAAATTTGATGAGAAAATTAAGTCTTGATTGGGGAATTTTGCTCTATTTTTTGGAAATTAACGTTTAAAAGAAATTTAGGGAGAAATTTTAGAAATTGATTGCATGGAAAGTGAGAATATGGAAAGTGAGAGGAACTGAGTGAGAAAAATTATCCTTGAGTGGCTAACTTTCTAGTGACAATGCCACCTTACCCATGCACCACCTCTTTAGCTTAATTAATTCTCATTTAATACATATTCCTTGGAAAATATGCCCTTGGTTCATGATTCTATGTAGATGCCACATCATCCTGATACTCTACCACATGTTGAAATAAGAGCTCGCCACTTGTCACTATTGCATATGACAATGACTGCTAAAAATAGAACTTTCCAAAAATAACCATCCGATCCCAAAAATTTGAAACTTGTCGAAACTGACCCAAACTCTCCACAAATGCTCAGAATGAATAGGATACCACCATCATGTGTCTACTATTAAAAATAGACACTGCTAAAAATAGAAATTTCTTGCATGTCCATGATATTATACTCATTGGATTTGATTTTCGGCAAGGAATCTGAATCCACAATCATAATCATCATGCGAGCCTTGGTGCTCAACTAGATAAAAATGTAAATCTATTCCAAATCCTCACATAAAAGGTCCAAAAGACCCAGAATGTCTCAAGGAACCACAATATGTGCTCAAAATCTGAATCTGGTGCCTGGAGAAAAACCTACTAAAAATAGAAAGTTCTAGCATGTTGCCCGGAAAAGTGCCATCGAGCCTAGAATCATGCAACGACCAATGTTGTATGCTCAAAAATGTCAAGTGACCTACTCAAACCATGTCTCCTAAAAAGTAGGGACACTTGTTGTATGAAAACATCTCTCTCAAAATGCAAAGGAACACAAGCTAACTCTATCTCTAAATGAAACAACCATGTATCGATAGTATATGTGTCTCCGATGGGAACCAACCTCCTTCTCAACACAAGTGATAAACTCTAGGAGAATCTCAGAATGTCAGGAAAAATAGTGCATGTTGGATCTTAACCCGCAAGATTTTCAAGAGTGAAAATCTAGGGGTTAACAATACTTCGAGCATCCATATAGTGACTACACGTGTGGTGTCGCTAGATTTCTTCAGGCCATGTATATCGACGAATATCTACCCCTTTTTTGAATCTTTCCCACATAGATGCTTCCACTGCTTCCCATTCTTGATAGGGTTCTCAATGCATTTACCACCATCTTGCTAGTGTCCCTATGAGAACAATATCGAGGGTGCACAGTCGGTGGTGTTTGAGAACATGTTTTATCCAAGCTATAAGTATGTCCACCACTTCCGACCCATTGTATCGATAGGATCCAAACTCTTAGTCACATGCTTCTAAGGATATATGTGTGCACCTCCTTGTCAAAACTTCACAGAGCTTGTTTTTCCATCTTTCCATGGAATCCTTAGAATTAGCGTAATTAGAATTGATGCTCCGCCAACTTAATTCTCCATTTGTGGTGGGATTGATGTACTCCTCCTTGCACCTAGTGATCTTATATTGGTTTTCAATGATCGATCTTCACTCATACTCATACACCAAATTGTTGTATCTATCTCCTTCATTCAGATGTAGTAGTGTGACAACATTCAAGGAGTTGGTCTCAAATGAAATCTGTATTTTATTAAAGTTTTTCACTGCATTGTTATCAAAGGTCCACTCGATGCCAAGTAATGCGGGGTATGGGTCAAATTCATCCATAATATCTATGACCTCAAAGTCAGCCTTTGTCTTCACCCCTTCTATAATCACTTCCACATGCTCTAGTCAACCTATGAGGTAGATATTGTA
The DNA here is from genome assembly GCA_032191745.1 of Picea mariana. Classification (NCBI taxonomy): domain Eukaryota; kingdom Viridiplantae; phylum Streptophyta; class Pinopsida; order Pinales; family Pinaceae; genus Picea; species Picea mariana. The sequence continues at coordinate 173,979 of JASDQU010739358.1, read as the reverse complement.
TTGGTTTTACAATTGCAACTGGATGGGCAACCAAACCAATTTTGGTTTACCCAACTGGATGGGTGACTAGACCAATTTTGGTTTACCCATCACTTCTTTGGCAGAATATTCATGTCAAAACGCAGATCCAACATGACTCCATCCATGTCATAGACACCAAGCTTCATTGTCATCTTGAATTCATTCTCTGTGCTTTTTTTCTTACTGACTTGGAATAGATCTCTTTCTAGTAGGGGAGTTGATATAGTCCTATCTATCAGCTCTTTCTCCATAAAAGTGGCTAACATCCACGTTAAATTCTTCATATCTTTCTAGTAGGGGAGCAATATCAAACAACAATGTAAAAAATTACTTAATTGATCTTTTGTATCTGTATCATGACCCAAGTCATGCAATGCTTCTTTGCATGCTATGCACTTCAACTCTTCAAGTTTATGTTCCTCCATTTCCCTTTTCTCGGCACATCACAAATCTTCCTGCCCACACACTTCTTCCATCAACCTATTTTTGGTGCGCTACATATCCTCACACATGCAGGCTTCTTCCAATGACCATTGTGTCACACGTTGTATCTCCTCTAAGGTGGGAGCCTCTTCTAGTGGACTTTGTGTTTCCCACTACACTTATTACCATATCCAAGCATCTTCCATCGACCTCTACATCGCACACTACACTTCTTCACCGATCTTAGCCTCCTCCATTTATCTTTGTGTTATGTGCTGCATTTCTTCACACACTCTTTCTTCTTCAATAGCTCTCTGTGCATCACGCAGAAACTGTTATTCCTAAGAAACATCAAAATTAGGAGGGGGTTGTGTTACCTTCCTTATCTTCCCCTCTGGTTTTAGACCCAAGATTTCACCATGCTCAAATTTCACTCATGTCTTCACTCCTCTGATTAATACCTGAACATCGACTTCCTCATCTTTCTTCTTATTCCCGCATGGATTAACATGAAACATATTGCAATGTGTTTTCATTTCTTCCCACTTCTTCACTAAGTCGAGACAGTCCTCTGTAACATGCTGGGGACTGTAGCAGTATGCAAAAACCACATGTGGTTTGGTACAAAACCTTGATATATAACCAATTTATCCATAATTGAAACAAGTGGGGGGTATACCTCCCCCTCCACCATATCCTCGACCATGACTACACCCATATCCACCTCTTGGAACTCCTTGTTATCCACCTCTCTCAACACTACCATGATCACCACCATTCTATTCTTTTTGTACCCAAAATGCATCGCAGGTATTTTCTTGCATCAACTAAAGTGACCGACAATTATTGACATCATGTCCCATGAATTTACAGAAATCACAGAATGGAGTATAATGTGTCTCTTGATACTTCTACAAATTTAGGTAGCGAGGTGGTGCATGGCTCCATTGTTGGAATATCTTACACAATTTCGTCTATCTAGTTCGAAATGGAGTTGGCGCTCCCATTTCCACAGAATTCAAAAGTATAGGGAACTTGTCCCAACGATTCCCCTTAGTGTGGCATGTGGTACAGTATACATGTTCATGCATGACTTTTGTATTTTCCATATATTATAGCTACATCATCAGGTTGGCAAGTTGTGACTTCACCTATGCCAATCCCATCGATGTCTCGACCCCTCCTGGTGTGTTCTCCCATCGCATCACAATATCTATTTCTTTTTCTTGAGTTGTCACCTTCTTCTGGGTGAGAGAGACTTGAATATGGGGAAAAAACCCTATAATAAACCATTCTCTATGGGGCATGTCCTAAATCTGGAATGCCAACTTATCCAACAAAATATTATACCATTGGTCATAGTCCCACTTGGTTTCTCCTTCTCTCTACTTAATCTCCTTGATATTAGTAAAACATTGAGATTCATACTTTGGATTTTGGAATTATTTTAGTAAATCCCTCTTGATCTCTGTCAAAGACCTTGTATGTCCCATTGGCATAGTGGCCTTGTATTTCATGTACCATGTCAAGGCTCTATCCATAAACATGGTTTCCAACTACATGATCTTTATTGCTTCATCTATGATCCTCTTCACAGAACATATTTGCTTCACACATGAAGCAATTTTGTTTAACATCATCCTTACGTATTCCATGGAACATGAGTATCCTCAAGGTGTTATCCTGATTCACCATTGTCACTCTAAAACCGATTCCTTTGATATGAATATTGGGTGTCAAAATTCTCAGTACTGATACTCTACTGGGTGAAGTAGCATCGAAATTTCCTTCTTCTTAAATTGTCTCTTTTCCTCTATCTTCTCCTACCCTTTCTTCTCCTCTTTCTCCTATTCCAATAACTTCACTATGTGTTGTTCTTTATTCTTGATTACAAAGTGCAAGGGGGGTGCTTTAAAGGGGGGGTAATTCCATCTCCTTCTGACAATTCTTGTGAGGGGACCCAGAGAGTTTCCTACCTTCCTGTAAGACCATATACAATCACCAACTCTTCTCCCCCAACACGAAGGGATCCTCTATCTTCCTTTCTCCTACACCTCTATTTCACACCTCATTTTCTTCCAAGGTTGTGACATTCCGCAACAACCAAGGGGTTATAACTTCGTCATCTAGGCCCCTAGGACTACTACTACGGGTATTTCCACTGGATACCCTAATCTTGAAAACAATCCTCTTCACGGGCCTATCTTCACATGTGCTCCACTTTGATACAACACATTCTTCTGCACTTCCTCATGGTGTGGTCTCTTTTCTCTTCATCCTGAGTCTGACCCCTTGTCACACACCCCCTTTTACCTATTTTCTACATATCCACTTTGTTTTCTTTCTTAGTTCAACTATTCTTGTGTATCTCTTGGATCTCTCTCTCCTCTACTCTTATAGGTCTATCCCATTCCTCAATTCAACTAAAAAAAAATTGGATCCTCCTCAATGGATCCATCTCCTCTATAATTTTCCCTTGTCTTTGAAACCCCCCTATTTCTAGGGGATTTTAATCAACCATTATGTCGGGATCCATGTGCATCAACCCTTTATCCACGATCAACATCTTGATCCAGAGTGGGATCTATTCTAGTATTCATTTCCTCGGACCTTTTGAAAATTTTATTTCAACCTCTCTAAAAGAATCAATGTACTCCACCAAAAATTCAATAATATAGCCCTCCTTTACTTGATAAAACCAAAAAATAATGGCCCAAGCCCACTTATTATCCAACGTCTTCCATATATAAAGTGTGGCTTGATCCCAAACCACCGGTTCTAAAGGACACATGATAGAATTGGTATAAGTTTTCCTTTTCATCCATTCATACAACAAACAGGGAAATTCAAAAAAGAACGTCTCTTGCATATTGTTATCCCCCATTCCTAGGGATAACTAAGGAGATGATGTATCAAGGCCCTCATGTTGTAGGCATGGAGTACCAAGAGGAAACCCAACACGTAGATCCCTTCATTCACCAAACATAATATTCCGATCAATGGCAACAACATCCACCACACCTAGCTTGGATCACAAAGGAAAATAGGTCTTACTCCATGAGGTAACAAGTACAGTATTGTGGTAAGTGTCATTCTAATAATTCAAGCATTTTAACATGTTGCAAAGAATCCTTTCTTGAGTTTGAAAACATTTTCTTGGAAATTATGGTTTTTTCCCTATTTCACCTTGGTGAGTGTCATTGTTTCCTAGTAAGTGGCCACCCTTAGAGAAATGGTTGCTACCAGGGGGTCTCTTTGAAGGTTCATTGTACCATTCCCTTTGATACTTTCCACCTTCCATCACATATTTATTTCCATATCCCAACCTTTTAGGTTTTCGGGCTTATTAATCCAAGAAGGGAATGTACCTCACTTGATGGGAAGAATGGGCCATTAGGCTCAGAGGTTCCTGTCTACCACCTATTTCAACTAATTTTCAACATCCTGTATCATGAAGATATGTACTTTATGGTACGACAAGTTTGAAGACTTGTGGCTCAACATGGCAATCTTGTCCCCCAACACTTCTTTCTGTGTCCACGGAATGTCCACTCCCCTGCATGGGATAATTTTGTAATATGTTAACATGGGTCAAGTTTTATTTAGTTTCATAGAGTACTTTATCATTAGGGAAGTCCTTTCATCGAGTGATTTTTTTCCTTAGGTAATTGATCTTGCTTTTCAACGATTTTAATTACTCTTGAGTTTTTCACTCAGTAATCCTCCAAAGTGGTGAAAGGTGTTCTAATGATCAAGCCCAATGGGTGAATAAGGTTTAAATATGTTGTAAATGACCATGATAGACATCTCCTAGAGTCTTGTGGAACTATGTTATGTTTTGATAGGATTTTTTAATAATAAAACGTTTTCGTAAATTGGAAATTTTAATTATTTTTTATGAAAAATGTAAACATTTGGTCATTATGGATTTTGTATAGGGGTGTGAGTACTCAAATCAAATGTCTTATGACCCCCTCCACCATTGGCCCAAGTTTCATCTTAATTGGACAGGTTTTTCTAGGTCATTGTCCATGAAGAGTCCAAGTCAGTCAAAGGTTAGAAAATAATTGACTAAGGTAAAAAAGCCAAAAATTGTAAAAGTGTCTAAAGTCAAGAAAAGAAGTGGGGAAATGTTTTCAAATGTATTTCCTAAGTTGGAAAAGTGAAAATAAAATTATAAGAACTTAGGAAAAAGTGAAAATTAAAGTATGAGGAGGCCTCAAACCCTAACTCACTCCAAAACCCTAAAAGTGCACCCCCCTTGACTTGTTCTCTCTCTCTTGGATGGGTGACACTTGTAACTCATCCAAGAGGGGTCTCTCCTCTTTCCCTCCTTTAAAAGGAAGCCCTCTCTCCTAATTTTGACATGAAGTTTTCACAACAACTCTATTATGACAAAATATCTCCCCACTCTCTCATTTTTCTCTTGTAACATTGGTACCATTTGGTAACCTTTCTTGGAGAAATAAAGTGAATATTTGGAGGATCTCTTGGTGTTCTTGGTGAATTCTTGGTGCTTTTGGCTACTCGTGTATGGTATTTTCTCTTAGTGAGGTAATATTGCAAAGTTTTCTTTATTTTTGCTCCACGTTGTTTTACTTGAAAAACCCTAGTTTTACTTGAAAAACCCTAAGAAAAGTATTTTGCTAGGGATAAATATGTAGCGTTATTGCTATAGGTTTATGTGATTTGTTTTTATTAGTGTTTGCAAAGTATTTTTTAGGCCTTTTAAAATATCTCACCTTCTTTCCTCATTGTGTAGAAGAGTTTACAAATTTACAGGTTGCCAAATCTTGGAGGAGGAACTCCAAAGGCTTCATTTTTCTTCACCTAATTTCATGTTCAATTTTCAGCCTTCTATTTAATCACATAAATCTTGCTAAAAAAAAATTAATTTCCAAGTTCATATTTTTTCTGTAAATATTTTTGTACATATGCTAACATAAAACTAACATTTTGTGGTGATTCTTAGCATTTTCCAGCAAGCTTTGTTTTTTTTTAATGTAGTTTTTCACCATTTAAAAGGGAGGTACTGCCCAAAATTGACCACTAAAAGCTCGAGAAAACATATACAAGCTTTGGTGTGTTATCCCCGCTATCTAGGGATAACTAGGAGATCATGTCTCAAGGCCCACATGGTCCTAGACATGGAGTACGAGAGCAGATTGACTTGAGCATGGCCCTTAAGGGCCCATCTTTTCTTCTTCTTAGCCAGACTTGTCCTGTCAGCAGTACCAACCTCCATCACTACCGGCCTGGGCTTGCATCAGAAAAGGATCTTGCTCCATGAGGTAATTGGTCCGAGGTATCATGGTATGTGTCATATTTGATCATTATAACCTTCTTATGTATGCATTAGATCTCTTTCATTTTAGATAACTGATTGGATCTTACACTAATCTACTTGAC
>JASDQU010739358.1:120734-167806 GCA_032191745.1 Picea mariana | reverse complement strand
TTACCTTTAGCCCTTCATTGAACCAGATTGCCTTAGGGACGTCTCCCTTGGACTTTCCCTCCTAAATAGAAAGAGCCCCCCATCGAGGTGACAGTGGGTGGGGAAGCTCCTGTTACGCCGGTTTCAAGCCCTTGGACCTTTTCTACAAACCGTGCGATAACATGTACCACTTTGTTTTCAACCTTTGAATGTTTTCACCTTTGTTTGAAACTGATAATCCTCTTATCTTATATGTTTCATGTATTAAATTTCTCTCGAACATACAACAAAGAACCATATTAAGAGACACAACGACTGCTCAAGGAATCAGTGACCCAGAATTCTCCCAACTCACTTGAGGAGTTTAGTATCGACGAAAGATTAAGGTGGTGAAAATCATTTGGGAAGTCAAAGAAGCCGAGTGCCGACCTTCTTCAGTGTAGAGTATCTCTTTCTTATGAATACAACCTCGGAAAAGATTTTGTTGAAGGCCGATCCTTTCGACTTTGGAAGAAAAATGTAATCATAAGTGCCACACAAAAGGAGGAGTCCCACTGCCGGCTGCCGATGCCTGAAACATTCCCCTAATCACCAACCCCAATGTCATCAGTATCGAGAGTTTATCAAGCAGATAGCAATATTGATAAACACTCTAAGTAGTAGTCGATCCCTGATCTTTATGAAGGTGAGACGTGACGTGACGTTTAACCCCTAGCTGTGTCAAGTACTCCACATTCAAAGATTTAGTTAATTTGTAGATTGTGCATTAGTTACTAGCTCGTGCACGAATCAAAAAAGGAATCGTTAAACTCACTGATACAATGCATCTCCATCTGCGCCCCCGCTGTCAATCAGTTAGGTCTTAGCGGCAGAGATCCGATAGTGGTTTATTTTGAAATTTGCATTTATCACCCATATTAACTAATTGATAGGACTGGTTGCATCTCCCAGTTATGTTCTTCTGAGTCATTTTGTATGATCCCATCCTACGCAGCAAGAAATTCAGAACAAACAGGAGAACGAAGCTATCAGTCCAGGGAAAGCATCTGAAGTCCAGTGAGTATTAAACAGTTATCTTATCAAGCATTATAGGTATGGGTCTGCTTACGATTTATGCTTCATGTTTATATGTTATCACCCAATTTTTCCTTGTATATGTGTTTAAAGGGCGACTTTGATTGTAGGAACAATGCCTCGGAAGAATCCATCCACCAAAAAATCACCAAGGGCGCCAAAGCTGCAAGAATCGAAAATAGGAGAAGGCTCCTCCCCAGCAGTTGCTTGACAATTAGAGTTCGGCCCTAAGACGGTGTCCGTCATTAAGAAAATCACCAAGGAACCCTTTGTCCAGCCCCCATATTTTAGAGATATAGAGGCAAGCATTGGAGCAAAGACAACTTTTCCTCGCTGGGAAGAAGTCTTCAAGAAGATCAAGAAAGAAGAACCCCTCGAATATACTCTGCACATTGATCTTGATACAAGGAAGCTCGATGACGAGGTCCTCCCAAACATTCTCAAGGCTTACCTCCACATGGTGGCAAGATGATCTCTGATTTTTCCTTGCATCGAGCTCTTAAAGTGGCTCATTGATCACACCGATGCACATAAATGTTTGATTAATGATGATAATGGCGAATGCATCGGGGTTTTCCTGCCATCAGAAGTTCAAAAATACTATAAACTCAATGAGTTTGGAGAAAAGTAGAGAATTGATTTCGTGCTGAGTTTCTATGCCTCAAACGACATAAGAAAAAACATGGCATCCTGGTGGAGGGAAGACAAAAAATTCATGAATCAGACTTCTGGATGGTACCTAACAGTCAATCTCAGGGAACCGTATGCCTATCTCATGGCCCTTCTCTGCAGGTTGCATGGGGAGAAAGATTGATCCCGATTTTCAAAAGCTTGGATGCCTCTGGCTTTCACAGTCACCATTTCAGGCACCGATTTCAATTGGAGTGCTATCATTTCTAAATAGTTGAGCACCTGCATAAAACAGGCTCAGATGCCAAAGGAGGGAGATACCCCCACCTTCTACATGGCCTTGTATCTACTGGATGTCATCTATGCCAGGAATGCTTTTTCTAGGATTAACCTGAATTGGCACCCTTCGGAGCTCGCAGTCCACGTATACTTCAACATCTTGTGGGAAAACAGGTACAAGAAATCCTATGTTGTTATATGTGATCATTTTATTGCACCCATTTACTTCTTTCTCTTTAGGAAAGAATGCCCGAGATTCTCAGACGAAGCAAAGAAGGTCATAATCAAAATTGGTCACTGGTATTTAGATGAACGAGAAACCTACATCAGGGTTTTCAGTGTCATAGGGGCACCCCATTTATTGCCCATTTATGTTCCTGAGCGAAGTGTTAAGAGAAATCTTCTATCAAACCATCCTACAAGGATACAACGCAACTTTAGTGAAAGACAAAAAGTGGGCTTTCATACTGTATGGGTTTCATTTCAGCTTCTGCATGGTCAAAGACACTGCACATGTTAAACAACTTAGGCTAGGTCAATTGGAATTTCAGTTCCAAACTGGCCGATTCCGCAAACACGATCCCAAGGGATTGGTCCTGCAGCACACGTCACATGAATCATTTTGTTGGACCTATGCCCATGATCAGTTTGAGGATGAAATTTTTACCAAGAATGCTCAATAATGGGATGTGGTGCTAGCCAAGAAGGCTGATCCTAGAGGAACCTGGTTTAGAGCTATGAACTACGAAGAGCAGGCCACATTTTTAGAGCAGGCAGTTCAGGGAATTGGTCAATGCCCTGAAGCAATAGTAGCATATGAATTGGAGGAAGAAACAAATGATCCCCAAGAAGACATTGAGGTTGCAAAAACTCATTAGGGATCCCTGGTACAAATCAAAGTTTCCCCTGAAGATCAAATGGCTCGAGAGAGTAGCGCACTTTTATAGCAACAAGATCAGGTACTAATGAAGTAGATGCAGGATGACCCATATCTTGCCATAAGACCCAAAATTCCAACTACCATCCAAAGTGTCCTGACGGAGTCAAGTGGCCCCGGTCCCACAGGTCCCGATAACACCAATGGGTTAGATAATCCCGAATCCATGACACCACCAATTGACCCCTCGGAAGGAGGAACAACTCAACTAGAGATAGGTCGGGTGTCGATAGAAACATAAGCGCACAATCCCTTGAGCACACTTATACATATATACAATGACGACAAGAGCCTAGAGCCCCCAAGTGGAACCCCAGTACATGTCCAAGAAGAATCCGATCCTGAAAAGACTCCTTCCCCAAGTCTCGAAAAGACCTCTTCCCCTGGACTTGAGGATCATGATGAGGAGGTCCCACAAAAGGAAGTTGAAGCTGAAGGTGGTCTCAATGCAGGAAAGTTTGATGAACTGGAAGCAGATGCAGGCCTGAGTGACGATTCTCCTCAAAAAGAAATCGACAGTTCCACGACCAGTGAGAAAGTAAGTGACAAGTCTATACTCGACACCTCTATTATACCCAATACTTATATCCTTGGTGAGAAACAAGTAGAATTTGGATCTACAAGGCAGAACAAAGAAGTTCAAGAGCCCACTCTTGAACAAATATACACTACGGGAAGCTTGGGAAACAATCTCACATGGGGTTATCATCAGATACCAGACCCGATAGATGAGGTGGCAGACATCTATGTGATCTCTTATGATCAAAAGAGAAAGGATATTGTTCAGAGGACCGCAAGTAAGAGAAGAATCACCTTGGATCATTCCATCATAGTCACCACTGAGGAGAATTTAATCAATATAGCAGACGCCCATACATCTAAGATGATTGGTGTGGGAAGAGCCCTCTCAGAGGCCGCCCAGGACAGAGTCAGGAGAGATGAAAAGGATCTTATCGTCACCCAAAAGGAGCTCGAACACTTGTGAAATCTTGCCAATTACTATAAGGGTGCTATGCAGACCCCTGTGTATCTAAAAGATGAATTGGGTAAATTTTACGACGAGTTCAAGAAGGAAAGACACCTTTTAATCTCGAATATGGCCAAATTTCAGGAAGAGACTCTCATGGCACTCGTGACATGTAAGGAAATGGAGTGATGGTATGAGAAGGCGTAGTAGGTAGTGGAGAGGCTTGACTATATTGAGGCAATCTAGAAACACCGAGAAAAGGAATACCACGACATTCGGCTAGTAAGTAAAAGGAGTCTCAATCGCATGAAGCGATCGACTGAATATTGGGATAAAATGTCTCAAGTTCCACATGGAGAAATACAAGAACAATGGGCCAGATGTCAGAAGCATTGGGATAAAATCAATAAAATAATGAAAGATATCAGACTCCCCAAGTTCGGTACCCCCGATATGTTTACCGATCTAAATGAAATAATCAAGCTGTGCACCGAACAAGATGTGTTATGGGCCGAAGAATGTGCAAAGGTCACTGATGCAAAGCCAGGGCAAGTGCAATAGTTCGTAGGACATCTGATCAAATCCTGAACCATGTTTCTCCAATTGAACTTCAATCTCGTGAAGTATCGGGTGCACGCAACAGACATCGAAGGGATATATGCAGCTCCAATGGAACAACACAGATTTCCATGGGCCAACACCTGTGAAGAACTCTTTATCAGATGGTCTGATTATGAAAGAAGCCACCCCTTTTCAAGAAACATCTTGGGTGGATTGTTGAAAGATTGTTAGATGATAAGGCCATGTGGTGATTTTTTATTAGCTCAAATTGTATTTAGCTATTAATTACTGTTAAACTTTATATTATAAATAGAGACATCGGTCAGTGAGTCAAAGGTCGATGGTTGTTGCAAGAACTCTTTCTTTTTGGTTGTCGATAATTATTTTGAGACTGTTATGAATTAAGAAGTCCTTTTGGAGAAAAGACAAGCTATCTTCATCAGGTGTAGGTGATTGGAGTTGGAGAAGAATTAATTCCTTTCATGTTCCATGAATGTTGCAGTAAATGAGTAAGAGAAATTGATTATGTTGTCAAGTTATCTGGTGCAATGTTTTGATTTTTTTTGCTTTAAATGATGAAGATAAATCATTGTGTTGTTATGTGATGAATGTTATGGTATATGAATTATTTTGCTTACCATGATCTTGACTACATATGTGTTTTATTTTTGTTAATTAGTTCTCTCAGACAGTAATTGGATGTTCATTTGGTTGATGTATTATTACTAGGCCTTTTGGCATAAAATCGTTGTCTGCATGTTTGAGCAGCGGGTTATCCCAAGTTTGACCTCTTCCAAATAGTTTAAAATTATGTCATGTTGTTTGTCAAGTTGGTTTATACTGGCTTGCATCTCTCACACCAGCTCCACCCAAGAGAAATACAAAAAAATAATTGTCCTAACTGAGGAAGAGCCTCCAACAGAAGATACAAAAGCCCATCGATAATCTAGCCATATCTCAAGATCTGGAGAACCATTCCACTCCAAATGCTACATATTCTAATTGGGCCTCGGTGGTGGGTTTGGTTCCTGCTGTTGAATCAGAGGATTTAGGCCCCTTCAACACCATGGTAAAACATGTGTTATGTGCTTGTGTCTCTTTTATTGTTTATGAGTGGATGTTAGAATGATGTATGAATGAATTAATGAATCTGATTACATTACATGCATGAATGAGAATGCCTGTATACTAATTTAATAATTAAATAGATCTCACAACGCACACTTCACAGATCTCCATTCAGTCCTGGACTGCAAGCACTTGAGTATTGCAATCACCCATTAAGACTATCTCAGGTGAGAGTGAGCAGTGCACTCTGTGCACTGTGTGTCCTTCTGGTTTACCAGGAGGGATGATAGTTTTAGAGGCTTTGTTGGATCCCTAGTAGACCTAAACCTAGGTCAATCATGTTAAAGGTATAACTCAGATAATCCAGCCAACACCCCCCTTGTGTTGGATTGTTCCTTCACTAAAGTGAGGGGAGGATTTATCTGAGGTGACAGTGGGTAAACTCTCCCACCATTATTGCCATCTTATGGATTGGATCGAGCTTTTCCCAACATACATTTTGTGCGATAACAAAAGAAATTTAAGGACAAATTTGGGAAATTGATGCATGGAAAGTGAATATATGGTGAGTCAGGAAAACTTGATGAGAAAATTAAGTCTTGATTGGGGAATTTTGCTCTATTTTTTGGAAATTAACTTTTAAAAGAAATTTAGGGAGAAATTTTAGAAATTGATTGCATGGAAAGTGAGAGGAACTGAGTGAGAAAAATTATCCTTGAGTGGCTAACTTTCTAGCGGCAATGCCACCTTACCCATGCACAACCTCTTTAGCTTAATTAATTCTCATTTAATACATAATCCTTGGAAAATGTGTCCTTGGTTCATGATTCTATGTAGATGCCACATCATACTGATACTCTGCCACATGTCGAAATAAGAGCTCGCCACTTGTCACTATTGCATATGACAATGACTGCTAAAAATAGAAATTTCCAAAAATAACCATCCGATCCCAAAAATTTGAAACTTGTCGAAACTGACCCAAACTCTCCACAAATGCTCGGAATGACTAGGATACCACCATCATGTGTCTACTATTGAAAATAGACACTGCTAAAAATAGAAATTTCTTGCCTGTCCATGATATTATACTCATTAGATTCAATTTTCCGCAAGGAATCTGAATCCACAATCATAATCATCATGCGAGCCCTAGTGCTCAACTAGATAAAAATCTAAATCTATTCCAAATCATCACATAAAAGGTCCAAAAGACTCCTGGAGAAAAACCTCCTAAATATAGAAAGTTCTAGCATGTTGCCCGAAAAAGTGCCATCGAGCCTAGAATCATGCAATGACCAACGTTGTATTCTCAAAACTATCAAGTGACCTACTCAAACCATGTCTCCTAAAAAGTAGGGACACCTGTTGTATGAAATCATCTCTCTCAAAATTCAAAGGAACACAAGCTAACTCTATCTCTAAATGAAATAACCATGTAACGATCGTATATGTGTCTCCAATGGGAACCAACCTCCTTCTCAACACAAGTGCTAAACTCTGGGAGAATCTCAGAATGTTAGGAAAAATAGTGCATCTTGGATCTTAACCCGCAAGATTTTCAAGAGTGAAAATCTAGGGGTTAACAATACATCGGGCATCCATATAGTGCCTACACGTGTGGTGTCGCTGGATTTCTTCAGGCCATGTATATCGACGAATATCTACCCCTTTTTTGAATCTTTCCCACATAGATGCTTCCACTGCTTCCCATTCTTGATAGGGTTCTCAATGCATTTCCCACCATCGCGCTAGTGTCCCTATGAGAACAATATCGAGGGTGCACAGTCGGTGGCATTTGAGAACATGTTGTATCCAAGCTATAAGTATGTCCACCACTTCCGACCCATTATATCGATAGGATCCAAACTCTTAGTCACATGCTTCTAAGGAGATATGTGCTCACCTCCTTGTCAAAACTTCATAGAACTTGTTTTTCCATATTTCAATGGAATCCTTAGAATTAGCGTAATTAGAATTGATGCTTCGCCAACTTAATTCTTCATTTGTGGTGGGATTGATGTACTCCTCCTTACACCTAGTGATCTTATATTTGTTTTCAATGATCGATCTTCGCTCATACTCATACACCAAATTGTTGTATATATCTCCTTCATTCAGATATAGTAGTGTGACAATGTTCAAGGAGTTTGTCTCAAATGACATCTGTATTTTATTAAAGTTTATCACTGCATTATTATCAAAGGCCCACTCGATGCCAAGTAATGCGGGGTACGGTTCAGATTCATCCATAATATCTATGACCTCAAAGTAAGCCTTTGTCTTCACCCCTTCTATATTCACTTCCACATGCTCTAGTCAACCTACGAGGTAGATATTGTATTGGTTTTACAATTGCAATTGGATGGGCGACCAAACCAATTTTGGTTTACCCAACTGGATGGGTGATTAGACCAATTTTGGTTTACCCATCACTTATTTGGCAGGATATTCATGTCAGAACCTAGATCCAACATGACTCCATCCATGTCATAGACACCAAGCTTCATTGTCATCTTGAATTCATGCTTTGTGCTCTTTTTCTTACTGACTTGGAATAGATCTCTTTCTAGTAGGGGAGCTGATATAGTCCTATCTATCATCTCTTTCTCCATAAAAGTGGCTAACATCGACGTTAACTTCTTTGTAACCTCAAGATCATTGAGAAATATCAAACAACAATATAAGAAATTACTTAATTGATATTTTGTATCTGTATTGTGACCCGAGTCATGCAATTCTTCTTTGCACTCTGTGCACTTCAACTCTTCAAGTTGATGTTCATCCATTTCCCTTTTCTCGGCAGATCACAAATATTCATGCCCACACACTTCTTCCATCAACCTCTTTTTGGTGTGCTACATATCCTCGCACATGCAGGCTTCCTCCAATGACCATTGTGTCACACGTTGTAGCTCCTCTAAGGTTGGAGCCTCTTCTAGTGGCCTTTGTGTCACCCACTACACTTATTACCATATCCAAGCATCTTCCACCGACCTCTACATCGCACACTGCACTTCTTCACCGATCTGAGCCTCCTCTAGTTATCTTTGTGTTATGTGTTGCATTTCTTCACACACTCTTTCTTCTTCAATAGCTCTTTGTGCATCACGCAGAAACTGTTATTCCTAAGATACATCAAACTTAGGAGGGGGTTGTGTTACCTTCCTTATCTTCCCCTCCGTTTTCAGACCCAAGCTTTCACCATGCTCAAATTTCGCTCATGTCTTCACTCCTCTGATTAATACCCAAACATCAACTTCCTCTTCTTATTCCCACATGGTTTCACATGAAACATATTGCAATGTGTTTTCATTTCTTCCCACTTCTTCACTAAGTCAGGATAGTCCTCTGTAACATGTTGGGGACTATAGCAGTATGCAAAAACCACATGTGGTTTGGTACAAAACCTTGATATATAACCAATTTATCCATAATTGAAACAAGTGGGGGGTATACCTCCCCCTCCACCATATCCTCGACCATGAATGCACCCATATCCACCTCTGGGAACTCCTTGTTATCCACCTCTCTCAACACTACCATGATCACCACCATTCTATTCTTTTTGTACCCGAAATGCATCGTGGGTATTTTCTTGCATCAACTAAAGTGACCAACAATTATTGACATCATGTTCCATGAATTTATAGAAATCACATAATGGAGTATGATGCGTCTCTTGATACTTCTACAAATTCAAGTAGCGGGGTGGTACATGGCTCCATTGTTGGAATATATTACACAATTTTGTCTATCTAGTTGGGAATGGACTTGGCACTCCCATTTCCACATAATTCAAAAGTATAGAGAACTCATCCCAATGATTCCCCTTAGTGTGGCATGTGGTACAGTATACATGCTCATGCATGACTTCTGTCTTTTCCATATATTGTAGCTACATCATCAAGTTGGAAAGTTGTGATTGCACCTATGCCAATCCCGCCGATGTCTCGACCCCTCCTGGTGTGTTCTCCCATCACATCACAATATCTATTTCCTTTGATTGAGTTGTCACCTTCTTCTGAGTGAGAGAGACTTGAATATGGGAAAGAAACCCTATAATAAACCATTCTCTATGGGGCATGTCTTGAATCTGGAATGCCTATCCAACAAAATACTAAATCGTTGGTCATAGTCCCACTTGGTTTCTCCTTCTCTCTGCTTAATCTCCTTGATATCAGTAAAAAACTGAGATTCATACTTTGGATTTTGAAATTATTTTAGTAAATCCCTCTTGATCTCTGTCAAAGACCTTGTATGTCCCACTGGCATAGTGGCCTTGTATTTCATGTACCATGTCAAGGCTCTATCCATAAACATGGTTTCCAACTGCATGATCTTTGTTTCTTCATCTATGATCCTCTTCACAAAACATATTTGCTTCACACATGAAGCAATGTTGTTTCATGTCATCCTTACGTATTCCATGGAACATGAGTATCCTCAAGGTGTTATCCTGATTCACCATTGTCACTCTAAAACCAACTCCTCTGATATGAATATAGGGTGTCAAACTTCTCAGTACTGATACTCTATTGGGTGAAGTAGCATCGAATTTTCCTTCTTCTTAAATTGTCTCTTTTTCTCTATTTTCTCCTACCCTTTCTTCTCCTCTTTCTCCTATTCCAATAACTTCACTATGTGTTGTTCTTTCTTCTTGATTACAAAGTGCAAGGGGGGTGGTTTAAAGGGGGGTTAATTCCATCTCCTTCTGACATTTCTTATGAGGGGACCCAGAGATTTTCCTACCTTCCTGTAAGACCATATATAGTCACCAACTCTTCTCCCCCAACACTAAGGGATCCTTTGTCTTCCTTTCTCCTACACCTCTATTTCACACCTCATTTTCTTCCAAGGTTGTGGCACTCCACAACAACCAAGGGGTTCTAACTTCATCACCTAGGCCCCTGGGACTACTACTACTGGTATCTCCACTGGATACCCAAATCTCAAAAACAATCCTCTTCGCAGGCCTCTCTTCACATGTGCTCCACTTTAGCACAACACATTCTTATGCACTTCCTCATGGTGCGGTCTCTTTTCTCTTCATACTGGGTTTGACCCCTTATCACGCACCCCTTTTTATCTATTTTCTACATATCCACTTTGTTTTCCTTCTTAGTTCAACTATTCTTGTGTATCTCTTGGATCTCTCTCTCCTCTACTCTTATAGGTCTATCCCATTCCTCAACTCAACTAAAAAAAAAATAGATCCTCCTCAATGGATCCATCTCCTCTCTCATTTTCCCTTGTCTTTTCAACCCCCCTAGTGCTAGGGGAGTTTAATAAACCATTATGTCGGGATCCATGTGCATCAACCCTTTATCCACGATCAACATCTTGATCCATAGTGGGATCTATTCTATCATTCATGTCCTCGGACCTTTTGAAAATTTTATTTCAACCTCTCTAAAAGAATCAATTTACTCCACCAAAAACTCAATAATATAGCCCTCCTTTACTTGATAAAACCAAAAACAATGGCCCGAGCCCACTTATTATCCAACGTCTTCCATATATAAAGTGTGGCTTGATCCCAAACCACCGATTCTAAAGGACACATGATAGAATTGGTAGAAGTTTTCCTTTTCATCCATTCATACAATAAACAGGGAAATTCAAAAAAAAACGTCTCTTACATATTGTTATCCACCATTCCTAGGGATAACTAAGGAGATGATGTATCGAGGCCCTCATGTTGTAGGCATGGAGTACTGAGAGGAAACCCAACATGTAGAGCCCTTCATTCACCAAACATAATCTTCTGATCAATGGCAACAACATCCACCACACCTAGCTTAGATCACAAAGGAAAATAGGTCTTACTCCATGAGGTAACAAGTCCAGTATTGTAGTAAGTGTCATTCTAATAATTCAAACATGTGAACATGTTGCAAACAATCCTTTCTTGAGTTTGAAAACATTTGCTTGGAAATTATGTTTTTTTCCCTATTTCACCTTGGTGAGTGTCATTGTTTCCTAGTAAGTGGCCACCCTTAGAGAAATGGTTGCTACCAGGGGGTCTCTTTGAAGGTTCATCATACCATTCTCTCTGATACTTTCCACCTTCCATCACATATTTATTTCCATATCCCAACCTTTTAGGTTTTTGGGCTTATTAATCCAAGAATGGAATGTACCTCACTTGATGGGAAGAATGGGCCATTAGGCTCAGAGGTTCCTATCTACCACCTATTTCAACTAATTTTCAACATCATGTATCATGAAGATATGTACTTTATGGTAATACAAGTTTGAAGACTTATGTCTCAACATGTCAATTTTGTCCCCCAACACTTCTTTCTGTGTCCACGGAATGCCCACTCCCCTGCATGGGATAATTTTATAATATGTTAACATGAGTCAAGTTTTATTTAGTTTCCTAGAGTACTTTATCATTAGGGAAGTCCTTTCATCGAGTGATTTTTTTCCTTAGGTAATTAATCTTGCTTTTCAACGATTTTAATTACTCTTGAGTTTTTCACTCAATATTCCTCCAAAGTGGTGAAAGGTGTTCTAATGATCGAGCCTAATGGGTGAATAAGGATTAAATATGTTGCAAATGACCATGCTAGACATATCCTAGAGTCTTGTGGAACTATGCTATGTTTTGATAGAATTTTTTAATAATAAAATGTTTTCGTAAATTGGAAATTTTAATTATTTTTTATGAAAAATGTAAACATTTGGTGATTATAGATTTTGTATAGGGGTGTGAGTACTCAAATCAAATGTCTTATGACCCCCTCCACCATTGACCCAAGCTTCATCTTAATTGGACAGGTTTTTCTAGGTCATTGTCCATGAGGAGTCCAAGTCAGTCAAAGGTTAGAAAATAATTGACTAAGGTAAAAAAGCCAAAAATTGTAAAAGTGTCTAAAGTCAAGAAAAGAAGTGAGGAAATGTTTTCAAATGTATTTCCTAAGTTGGAAAAGTGAAAATAAACTTATAAGAACTTAGGAAAAAGTGAAAATTAAAGTATGAGGAGGCCTCAAACCCTAAGTGCACCCCCATTAGAGCCTAGTCAAACGTTTTAACACAATAAAAATGGTTTCACCCCCTCAAATCTCACCCCTCAAACCCTAACTCACTCCAAAACCCTAAAAGTGCACCCCCCTTGACTTGTTCTCTCTCTCTTGGATGGGTGACACTTGTAACTCATCCAAGAGGGATCTCTCCTTTAAAAGGAAGCCCTCTCTCCTCATTTTGACATGAAGTTTTCACAACAACTCTATTATGACAAAATATCTCCCCACTCTCTCTCATTCTCTCTCATTTTTCTCTTGTAACTTTGGTGCCATTTGGTAACCTTTCTTGGAGAAATAAAGTGAATATTTGGAGGATCTCTTTGTGTTCTCTTGGTGTTCTCTTGGTGTTCTTGGTGAATTCTTGGTGCTTTTGTCTACTCTTGTATGGTATTTTCTCTTAGTGAGGTAATATTGCAAAGTTTTGTTTATTTTTGCTCCACATTGTTTTACTTGAAAAACCCTAAGCAAAGTATTTTGCTAGGGATAAATATGTAGTGTTATTGCTATAGGTTTATGTGATTTGTTTTTATTAGTGTTTGCAAAGTATTTTTTAGGCCTTTTAAAATATCGCACCTTCTTGCCTCATTGTGTAGCAAGAGTTTACAAATTTACAGGTTGCCAAATCTTGGAGGAGGAGCTCCAAAGGCTTCATTTTTCTTCACCTAATTTCATGTTCAATTTTCAGCCTTCTATTTAATCACTCAAATCTTGCTAAAAAAAATTTAATTTCCAAGTTCAGATTTTTTTTGTAAATATTTTTGTACATATGCTAACATAAAACTAACATTTTGTGGTGATTTTTAGCATTTTCCAGCAAGCTTTGTTTGTTTTTAAATGCAGTTTTTCACCATTTAAAAGGGAGGTACTGCCCAAAATTGACCACTAAAAGCTCGAGAAAACATCTACAAGCTTTGGTGTTAAATCCCTTTCTTTCTTTTACTTTCTAAAGTTATTGTAAGAAGCTCAAGGGAGTCTCTTGGGCTTGCACTTTCTATTTCTTTCCAAGTTTAAAATATGTAAACTAATTTTAATTGTTTTCCCATGCCTTTCATTGTGCTTGGCTCTTTCATCCTTCCAAAATTATGCTGACTAGGATTAGAAATAATTTTCTTATTTTTTCTTTAGTTAAATTTTCCCCCCTTTTCCAAAAAATCGAAAGGCTTTGTCCTCCACCTTGTGCCAAAGTAGTGTGGTTAATTTGTTTAAGTTATTTATTTTAAGTAATTTTTTTTTTCTCACACCTTTCATGTGAATGACTATGCCATCCTATAAAATCGTGTTGGATAATGTTTAAAGTTTCCTTTTATTTTGTAAAGTAAACAAAATTTACCCCACCTTTTCCCCGTACTCCCTCCCCTTGCCACTTTGTGGATCTTGGGTAATAAGAAAGGGAAAATGATTGAGTGGTTAGTTTAATTAGGCACTCATTTTCCATTATTGTTTAGTCATTCAAATAAGGTGACTTGTGGAGGCTAGATGGGAATGAAGCCGAGGATGGTTTCACAGCACTAAGTGTCCTCCTTGTTGAGCGCCCGAGAACTTTGGATTTGAACTGTGGAGCTAAGGGAGAACATTGTTGTTATCTTGTTGAGCACCCAACATTTCCTCTTGGTCAAGGGATAAGGACTTGGGGTAGTCACATAAATTAGTTTTGTAACATTCACATCTAGTTTCCCCCTAAGTTAAAGAGAGGCTTAAAATTAACTAAAATCAACCTACACATTTGCACAACATTTACATTTCCTTGCAATTTCCATTTCAGTAATTTATTTTCATGTATTTACATTCTATTTATTTTTATGCAAGTTATTTTTCATGTGTAAATATTTATATTGATTTAGACATAAGAATTCTCTATTTATTCATTGTTTTAAAGTAATTGTATAAAGTTATTTTTTAATTCATTGTGTATATAGTTCTTAATTTGTTTTATTCTTATAAACTTATCATTCTTTTTTATATATTGGAATAAGTGGAATCTTCAGCCACTGGTCGAATTGTGTCTTAATAAATAAAGATTTTCTTGTCATTGAAGAATTGCACATTGCATTGGTTTCTTGTCATTGGGTTGGGTAACACTAATCAACAACTTAATTAATTAACTCCTAGAATTTTAAATAAAACCTTCACATAGTTTAATAGAGTCTACCCCACTTGGCTTCCCTAGGAGTGAGCCTAGATGGAAAGAATCCAGATTTAGGTGAAAATGGGTCTAGATTAAGGTTTGTTCCTCTAAGGACACACCAAGTGGGTTGGAGACTTCTCCATGTTCATAGGTTTGTATTAGGACGACAACATGTTTGGCTCCGTTACTGGGAATAAGTCTTTCTATTCCTGAAGTATGACTTTTTGTTTTTGTTTTGTTTGATCCTTCTTGTTTGTTTAGAATAAAATTGATCATCTGGATACTCCACTTCAAAATAATATGATAAAGAATTATTTAAGAAGGAACTCACGGTTCTCTTATCTTTATCCTTAAAGTTAAAAGGGTTTTTGAAGGAAGTTATCCAAGCTTTCTTCTCGTAGGATCCTTCATAATTTTTGGATCCCGATCCATTTCTATAGACATTTTTTTTTTAATGAATCTAGTTTAGAAATGGATGATATTTATAGTCCTATTGATTTTTATGAAATAAGTGGTTATCCACATGTGATTCCAGAAAAAGATTTACAAAGATGTAATAATGTGGTTGATGCTAGACGTCATGTTTACTGGGTTTCTCATTGCTTTGCTAAATGGTGTAACAATGCTTTGCATGAAGATCTAGCAATGAAATTGTTTATCTTGTCCTTTGATGATGATGATATTGGTTGGTTCACAGAACTTAAGGATAAATAGGTTAAATCTTACAAGGAATTGACTAATGCTTTTATAGAAAAATGGAAGGAGAAGGAACCTCCAGATATAAAAACAGTCCGTTCAGATATTAATATGGATGCTCCCATCGAGAAATTAACAGAGTTTATTAAAGCCACATATTTCATGTGTGTAAATAAATTGAAAATATTGGAATCTCACCTTTCCAGTGCAAGTAATTACATTGGATATTCAGATCTTCTAGAGCTAGAACTTCATAGAGAACATGAAGAGGAATTTCGTTTCGAAATTACGAAAGAGATTGAGGATGAGTCATCGGTTGATCAGGGGGGATTTGAGTTTGAAGTTGTTGAATATCCATATAATTCAAATCCCCACCCTTATCCCAAAGATTCCATCTCTTCAAAGAATATATTCGACAACCTTTATGAAAACAATGAAGCAGTTTCCTTGAAAATTCCAATTCCAATCGCTCAACCATCAGATGAATTAATACAAGATAATTGAAAAATGCAAGAAAACTTCAAATGATTAATTCCAAATCATTACAAATAGTGTTTGGTCTTACACCATGAAAGTCAAATGCATAAATTCATAAAATATTTACAAGTCTTTCCAGACTTCGAGGTTTGGTTGAATAAAGAAATACATATGTCTCTTGGGTGGTCTATTCTCAAGGGAAACTCCAAGTTGATAAAAATTGGAAAAGAATCTTGAACGAGTCACCCTGTACATGGAATTTTCAGACATCTCAGGTCTTGGGGCATCCATGACATGGCTGGTCCTAGTTCTTTCCACCTTATCCATTTGGATGGTGAACCCATGAATATCCCAAGGAATGGGCAACAACTGAAGTTAATTTTCAAGTTATAAGCAATTTGGTGTCTGAAGGGACACCCTTTGTAATGTATCTCTAACCTTTCTCCTTTGATTCTTTCAGTTTTTTCATTATTTAATTTATGTATATAGTTCATTATATATTCATTTCATTTATTTGATTATTGTTTATTTTTTTCACACATGTACTTATGTTGGTTATTGGTGAGAACTTTTTTTTGCAGATTTTGAAATTCTCCCATGCTCTCCTTCCCAAATATCAAGCACACGTCCCCATTTGGAGCCATATGTTGACCACCTATTTCAACTAGGTGTCAACATCATGTATCATGAAGATATGTATTTAATATGTTAGAATGGGTCAATTTTTATTTATTTGTATACAAATTTATCATTAGGGAAGTCCTTTCATCAAGTGTTTTTTTTTTCTCCGCACGTAATTAATCTTTCTTTTCAACAATTTTAATTACTTGATTTTTTTACTCAATAATCCTCCAAAGTGGTGAAAGGTATTCTAATGATCGATCCTAATGGGTGAAAAGTTTTAAATATGTTTTAAATGACCATGCTATACATATCATAGAGTCTTGCCTATTTCCTTTGGGTTTTGATAAGATTTTGTAATAATTAAAATTTTCCGTAAATTGGAAATTTTAATTATTTTTGATGAAAAATGTAAACATTTGGTTCTTATGGATTTTGTATAGGGGTTTGTGTACTTAAATCAAATGTATTATGATCCCCTACACCCTTGACCAAGTTTCATCTCAATTGGAGAAGTTTTTCTAGGTCATTTTCCATGAGGAGTCCAAGTTAGTCAAAAGTTAACAAATAATTGAAGGTAAAAAAACCAAAAATTGTAAAAGTGTCTAAATTCAAGAAAAGAATAGGGGGAATGTTTTATAATGTATTTCCTAAGTTGGAAATGTGAAAATACACTTATAATAACCCCCCAATTCAAGTTAATAACTTAAGTTGAATCTCCCTAGTGAGAGGGGCTCCCCCCTTCCTCATGAACTTAGGGAAATTTGAAAATTAAATTAGGAGGAGGCCTTAAACCCTAAGTGGCCCCCCCTTAGAGCCTAGTAAAAACATTTAACACAATAAAAGGGGTTCCCCCCCTCACATCTCACCCCTCAAACCCTAATTCACTCCAAAACCCTAAAAGTGCACCCCCCTTGACTTGTTCTCTCTCTCTCTTGGATGGGTGACACTTGTAACTCATCCAAGAGGGGACTCTCCTCTTTTCCTCTTTTAAAAGGAAGCCCTCTCTCCTCATTTTGACATGAAGTTTTCATGTCAACTCTATTATGTCAAAATATCTCCCCACTCTCTCTCATTCTCTCCCATTTTTCTCTTGTAATTTTGGTGCCATTTGGTAACCTTTCTTGGAGAAATAAAGTGAAGCTTTGGAGGATCTCTTGGTGTTCTCTTGGTGTTGTTAGTGCATTATTGGTGATTTTGGCTACTCTTGTATGGTATTTTATCTTAGTGAGGTAATATTTCAAAGTTTTGTTTATTTTTTCTTCACATTGTTTTACTTAAAGAACCCTAAGAAAATTATTTTGCTATGGATAAATCTATAGTAGTATTACTATAGGTTTATGTGATTTCTTTTTATTAGTGTTTGCAAAGTATGTTTTAGGACTTTTAAAATATCTCACCTTCTTACCTCATTGTGTAGAAAGATTTTACAGATTTGTAGGTTGACAAAGCTGGGAGGAGGAACTTCAAAGGATTCATTTTGCTTCACATAATTTTCTATTCAATTTTCAGCCTTCTTTTTATTTATTTTCTACATACATAATCACTTAAATATTGCTAAAAAAAACAATTTCCAAGTTAATATTTTTTCTGTAAATATGTTCGTAGATACGCTAACACAAAACTAACATTTTTTGGTGATTTTTAGCATTTTCCAGCAAGATTTGTTTGTTGTTTTTGGAGGTGCTACCCAAAATTGGCCACTAAAATCTCAAGAAAACATCTACAAGCTTTGATGCAAAATCCATTTCTTTCTTTTACTTTCTACAGTCATTGCAAGGAGCCCAAGAGAGTCTCTTGGTCTTGCACTTTCTATTTCTTTCCAAATTTAAAATCTGTAAACTAATTTTAATTGTTTTCCCACACCTTGCATTGTTCTTGGCTCCACCATCCTTGCAAAATTTAGCTGACTAGAATTTGAAACAATTTTCTGATCTTTTCTTAAGTTAACTTTGTGCACCTTTTCCACAAAATCGAAAGGCTTTGTCCTCCACCTTGTGCCAAAGTAGTGTGGTTAATTTGTTTAAGTTATTTATTTTAACTAATTTTTTTCCCACACCTTGCATGTGAGTGGCTATTCCATCCTACAAAATCATGTTGGCTAATGTTTAAATTTTCCTTTTATTTTGCAAAGTAAACAAAATTTACCCCACCTTTGCCCCATATTCTGTCCCCTTGCCACTTTGTGGATATTGGGTAATAAGAAAAGGAAAATGATTGAGCGATTAGTTTAATTAGGCACTCATTTTCCATTATTATTTATCAATTAAAATAAGGTGACTTGTGCAGGCTAGAAGGGGTTGAGGTTGGGGATGGTTTCACAACACTAAGTGTCATCCTTGTTGAACGCCCAAGCACTTTGTATTTGACCTGTGGAACTAGGGGAGAACCTTGTTGTTCTCTTGTTGACCACCCAATATTTCATCTTGGTCAAGGGATAAGGACTTGGGATAGTCACATAGCTTAGGTTTGTAGCATTCACATCTAATTACCTCCTAAGTTAAAGAGAGACTTAAAATTAACTAAAAGAAACCTACACATTTGCACAACATTTACATTTCCATACAACTTCCATTTCATTAATTTATTTTCAAGTATTTACATTCTATGTATTTTTATGCAAGTTATTTTTCATGTGTAAATATTTATATTGATTTAAACATAAGCATTCTCTATTTATTCATTGTTTTAGAGTAATTGTATAAATTTATTTTTTAATTCATTGTGTAGATAGTTCTTAATTTGTTTTATTCTTGTAAACTTATCATTATTTTATATATATTGGAATAAGTGGAATCTTAAGGCACTAGTCTAATTGTAGCTTAATAAATAAAGGTATACTTGTCATTGAAAGATTGCACCTTGCATTGTTTGTCTGTCATTGGGTTGGGTAACAATAATAAAAAACTTATTCTAGAATTTAAAATAAAACCTTCACATAGTTTAATAGGGTCTACCCCCTTGGCTTCCCTAGGAGTGAGCCTAGACACCAACAATCCAAATTGAGGTGACAATGGTTCTGGATTTAGGTTCGTTCCTCCAAGGACACACCAAGTGGGTTTAAGACTTCTCCACCTTCGTAGGTGTGTATTAGGATGACAACATCTTTGGCGTCGTTGCCGGGGATAAGTCTTTCTATTCCCATAGTACGACTTTTTGTTTTCCTTTTTGTTTTTGTTTTTTTTTATGCTTCTTGTTTGTTTAGAATAAAATTGATGATCTGGAGACTCCACTTCAAAACAATTTGATAAAGCATTATGAAAGAAGGAACTCACAATTCGCTTAGCTTCATCCTTAAACTTGAAAGGATTTTTTAAGGAAGGGATCCTTCATAATTTTTGGATCCGAGTTCATTTCTGTAGACCTTTTTCTTTTTTTTAATGAATCTAGTTTAGAAATGGATGATACTTATAGACCTATTGATTTTTATGAAATAATTGGTTATCCACATATTATCCCAGAAAAAGATTTACAAAGATTGCCTTGTTTTCTAGGTAATAATGTGGTTGATGCTAGACGCCATGTTTACAGGGTTTCTCATTGCTTTTCTAAACGATGTAACAATGTTTGCATGGAGATCTATCAATGAAATTGTTTATCTTTTCCTTTGATGATGATGATATTGGTTGGTTCACAGAACTTAAGGATAAACAGTTTAAAACTTACAAGGAATTGACTAATGATTTTATGGAAAAATGAAATGAGAAGGAATCTCTAGATATAAAAACAGTCAGTTCAGATATTAAGATGGATGCTCCCATCGAGAAATTAATAGAGGTTATTAAATACATGGAGTTCATTTGTGTAAATCAGTTGAAAATATTGGAATCTCACCTTGCCAGTGCAAGTAATTACATTGAATATTCAGATCTTCTAGAGCTAGAACTTCACAAAGAACATGAAGAGGAATTTAATTTGGAAATTCTAGAAGAGATTGAGGATGATTCATTGGTTGATCATGGCGAATTTGATTTTTAATTTGTTGAATATCCAGATAATTCAAGAGTCCATCTTTTCAAAGAAGATCCTCGACAACCTTGATGAAAAAAGTGAAGTAGTTTCCTTGACAGTTCCAATTCCAATCTCTTAACCATCAGATGACTTAATACAAAATAATTGGAAAATGGAATATAACTTCAGTTTGTTAATTCTAGATCATTACAAACAATGTTTGGTCTTCCACCATGATAATCAAATGCATCAATTCATAAAATATTTACAAGGCTTTCTATATTGCGAGGTTTGGTTGAATAAAGAAAGACATATGTCTTTTGGGTGGTATATTCTCAGGGGAAACTCCAAGTTGATAAAAATTGGAAAATGATATTCAACGAGTCACCTCGGACAAGGAATTTTCAGACATCTCAAGTGATATGGCATCCATGACATGGACGGTCCTAATTCTTTCCACCTTAGCCATTTGGATGGTTAACCCATGAATATCCCAAGGAATTGCAACAAATTAAGTTATTTTTCAAGTGATAACCCATTTGGTATTTAAAGGGACACCCTCTGTAACATATCTCTAACCTTTCTCCTTTGATTCTTTCAGTTTTTTCATTATTTAATTTATGTATATAGTTCATTATATAGCCATTTTATTTATTTGATTATTTTCAATATCATTTCATTTATTTGGTTATTGTTTATTTTTTTCACACATGTACTTATGTTGGTTATTGGTGAGAACATTGTTTTTCATATTCTGAAGTTCTTGCATGCTATCCTTCCCAAATATCAAGCACACCTCCCCATGTGTAGCCAGATTTTGATCACCTATTTCAACTAGGTGTCAACGTCATGTATCATGAAAATATGTACTTTGCAGTATGACAAGTTTGAATACTTATGGCTCAACAGGGAATTTTTTTCCTCCAACACTTCTTTCTGTGTCCACGGAATGTCTGCTCCACTGTGTGGGATAATTTTGTAAAATGTTAGCATGGGTCAATTTTTATTTTTTTGCATATGAATTTATCATTAGGGAAATATTTTCATCGAGTGTTTTTTTTCCTCAGGTAATTAATCTTGCTTTTCAATGATTTTAATTACTCTTGAGTTTTTCACTCAATAATCCTCCAAAGTGGTGAAAGGCGTTCTAATGATCGAGCCCAATGGGTGAATAAGGTTTAAATATGTTTTAAATTACCATGATATACATCCCCTAGAGTGTTGCATAGTTCCTTTAGGTTTTGATAGGATTTTTTAATAATTAAAATTTTTCGTAAATTGGAAATTTTAATTATTTTTTATGAAAAATGTAAAACTTTGGTCACTATGGATTTTGTATAGGGGTGTGAGTTCTAAACTAAAATATATTATGACCCCCTACACCCTTGGACCAAGTTTCATCTCAACTGGATAATTTTTGCTAGGTCATTGTCCATGAGGAGTCCAAGTTAGTCAAAAGTTAGCAAATAATTGGCTAAGGTAAAAAAGACAAAAATTGTAAAAATGTATAAAGTCAAGAAAAGAAGTGGGGAAATTTTTTATAATGTATTTACTAAGTTGTAAACATGAATTTCCACTTAGAATAACCCCCCAATTCAAGTTAAAAACTTAAGTTGAGTCTCCCTAGTGAGAGGGGCTCCCCCCTTCCTCATGAACTTAGGGAAAAGTGAAAATTAAAGTATGAGAAGGCCTCAAACCCTAAGTGCGCCCCCCTTAGAGCCTATTAAAAATATTTAACACAATAAAATGAGTTTTCCCCCCTCACATCTCACCCCTCAAACACTAATTCACTTCAAAACCCTAAAAGTACACCCCCCTTGACTTGTTCTCTCTCTCTTGGATGGGTGACCCTTGTAACTCATCCACGAGGGGTCTCTCCTCTTTCCCTCCTTTAAAAGGAATCCCTCTCTCCTCATTTTCACATGAAGTTTTCATAGAAAATATATTATGCCAAAATATCTCCCCACTCTCTTTCATTCTCTCCCATTTTTCTCTTGTAATTTTGGTGCCATTTGGTAACCTTTCTTGGAGAAATAAAGTGAAGCTTTGGAGGATATCTTGGTGTTCTCTTGGTGTTTTTGGTGAATTATTGGTGCTTTTGGCTACTCTTGTATGGTATTTTCTCTTAGTGAGGTAATATTTCAAAGTTTTGTTTATTTTTTCTTCACATTGTTTTACTTGAAGAACCCTAAGCAAAGTATTTCACTAGGGATAAATTTGTAGTAGTATTTCTATAGGTTTATGTGATTTGCTTTATTAGTGTTTGAAAAGTATTTTTTAGGCCTTTTAAAATCTCACCTTCTTTCCTCATTGTGTTGCAACAGTTTACATATTTGCAGGTTACCAAAACTTGGGGGAGGAACTCCAAAGGCTTCATTTTTCTTGACATAATTTTCTGTTCAATTTTCATCCTTCTATTTACTTATTTTCTGCATACTTAATCACTTAAATTTTGCTAAAAAAAATCAATTTCCAAGTTCATATTTTTTCTGTAAATATTTATTTACATATTCTAACATAAAA
Organism: Picea mariana; assembly: GCA_032191745.1. NCBI lineage: Eukaryota > Viridiplantae > Streptophyta > Pinopsida > Pinales > Pinaceae > Picea > Picea mariana. The sequence goes on along the minus strand of JASDQU010739358.1, from coordinate 144,887 downwards.
CTAGCATTTTGTGTTGATTTTTAGCATTTTACAGCAAGCTTTGTTTGCTATTTTATGTAGGTTTTCACCATTAAAAAGGGAGGTGCTACCCAAAATTGGCCACTAAAAGCTCAAGAAAACATCTACAAGTTTTGGTGCAAAATATATTTCTTTCTTTTACTTTCTAAAGTCATTTTAAGTAGCCCAAGAGAGTGCCTTGGGCTTGCACTTTCTATTTCTTTCCAATTTTAAAATATGTAAATTAGTTTTAATTGTTTTCCCACACCTTGCAATGTGCTTGCCTCTGCCATCCTTACAAAATCATGTCATCTAGTATAAGAAATAATTTTCTAATTTTTTATTTAGTTAACTTTGTCTACCTTTGCCACAAAATCGGAAGCCTTTGTCCTCGACCTTGTGCTGAAGGAGTGTGGTTAATTTGTTTAAGTTATTTATTTTAAGTAATTTTTGTTTTCCCACACCTTGCATGTGAGTGGCTAGGCCATCCTGCAAAATCATGTTGGATAATGTTTAAAGTTTCCTTTTATTTTCCAAAGTAAACAAAATTTACCCCACTTTTTCCCTGTATTCCCTCCCCTTGCCACTTTGTGGATCTTCGGTAATAAGAAAGGGAAAATGATTGAGTGTTTAGTTTAATTAGATGCTCATTTTTCATTATTGTTTGGGCAATAAAAAAATGTGACTTGTGGAGGATAGAAGGGGTTGAAGCTGGGGACGTTTTCACGAAACTAAGTGTCCTCCTTGCTGAGTGCCCAAGCACTTTGGATTTGACCTGTGGAGATAGGGGAGAACCTTGTTGTTCTCTTGTTGACCACCCAACATTTCCTCTTGGTCAAGGGATAAGGACTAGTCACATATATTAGGTTTGTAACATTCAATTATAATTCCCCCCTAAGTTAAAGAGGGACTTAAAACTAACTAAAACCAACCTACACATTTGCACAACATTTACATTTCCTTTCAATTTCCATTTCAGTAATTTATTTTCAAGCATTTGCATTCTATTTATTTTTATGCAAGTTATTTTTCATGTGTAAATATTTATATTGATTTAGACATAAGCATTCTCTATTTATTCATTATTTTAAAGTAATTTTATAAAGTAATTTTTTAATTGTATAAAGTTATTTTTTAATTCATTGTGTAGATAGTTCTTAATTTGTTTTATTCTTGTAAACTTATCATTCTTTTATATATATTGGAATAAGTGGAATCTTTAGGCATTGGTCTAATTGTGGCTTAATAAATAAAGGTTTGCTTGTCATTGAAAGATTGCACATTGCATTGGTTGCTTGTCATTGGGTTGGGTAACAGTAATCAACAACTTAATTGACTCCTAGAATTTTAAATAAAACCTTCACATAGTTTAATAGGGTCTACCCCCTTGGCTTCCCTAGGAGTGAGCCTAGATGGAAGGAATCTAGATTGAGGTGATAGTGGGTCTGGATTCAGATTTGTGCCTCCAAGGACACACCAAGTGGGCTGGAGACTTCTCCACGTTTTTAGGTGTGGATTAGGATGACAGCAATGCCCTAGCAAGAACATCATGCAAGAAAGTATCACCCTAGGATACGGAGAGAAATGAAATGATTCTCAAAAGATAAAATTAAGGGGCCCATAAAATAAATTATTAATCAATTGCTTAAACTTTCCAGGGTAAAGTGTTTGTGGGGTATGCATTTCCTTTTTAGTGCCCCTTATTGACTTCAACTTGGAAAGGAATGAAAACTAAGGTAGAGATTATGTGGGCTATTCATTTCCTTTATAGTGCCCCTTATTGTCTTCAACTTGGTGACACATGAAAAGTAAATGCATAATAAAGAGTTTGGAAAAAATATTCCTTAAAAACAAAAAGAGAAAAGAGATGTGGCTATCCCTCAACAAAGCCACCCATAAATGAGACAATATGAGCCAGTGTATGTCATCAAACCCCATACCTAGAAGGCTAACCCCATCCACTTCACATTCACTACATGGCCTAGAGGTGTTTCTCCTTGGAAACTTCCCCTACTTGAGGAATGGGTTTACCCAATAGAGCATTATGACACCCCTTCCATATCTAAATTTGGAAAATTGTATAAGGTCTTTGAGCATATGTTTATTTTGAAAGGGTGGGATTCAATGCACATGTTTGGGTAATTATTTTATTATATGTGGATTACTTGGAATGATATCATGACTTGTGGACCCTTGAAGGGCATACTTGCTTGACTTTGCAGGTCCTTGACATGTGAAAGATTGATCGTGGATGCACAAGGTCACTTGGACCTTCACTTGGGACAGGAATCCTATAGGTTGTCCGATGTGCCCCCTCTCCTTTGGATAGATTGGATGATGGATGTTTCCTTTGGAGGCACTTCAGTATCCCTGGGAGGTGACTCACTAGCTTTCCCAACCCCAATGTTTTCCTTTGGAGGCATTATCCTTCTCTTATGGGGCATGATGTCACACTTGTAAGGCTATGGTTTGATGGTGATGGATGATTTGATGATGACTTGGCATGTTTTGATGGAGGAAGACCCTTGCACCTTGAATAATTTTCCTTTGGAGTCCCAATGCCTCCCTCAAATATCTCAACAACTTGCTCACTATGCCAAAACGTCACTCCTAGAGGGCATGTTGTCATATTTTATGGATTACTTCTTTTGTAAAATTAAATTATAATTTGTAAAAGGTAAAATTAGAAGGTTGGCCTCCCTAATTTGTGTCTTACCCTAATATAAGTGGAAAAATTGTTTTTACAAGGTCGTGTATAAAAAGAGACCTTGTCACTTTCATTTTAGTCATATCTCTTGGCTGAAATTTCCATCCTGTTATCCCCTAGCCTAGGGATAACTAAGGAGATTATGTCTCGAGGCCCACGGGTCCTATACATGGAGTACCAAGAGCCATATTGAATTGAGCCTATCCTTGGAGGGATCATCCTTCTTCTTCAGCGCCTCCATCTTGTCAGCATCAGAAGTATCCATCTCATTGTTCTGGTCCTTCAACAACAATGGGTGTTTCTCGATGAGGTAATGAGTCTGGGTATCATGGTATGTGTCACTCTTATTCTCAAAACATTTGAATAGGTAGATTTAATTCTTTTTACTTCTGATGTGTGCTTGGAACTTATGCCTTTACACTTGTACACACTTGGGGGGAATGACAGGATGCCCTAGCAAATTGGTTCCCATAGGGTTTGAGTTGCCACTAGGTGGGTTCATGAAAGGTTATCATCCATTCCACCATACTTATCACTTTTCATATTTTTCCCTCTCATCCATTCCATACATTGGTTTGGGCATTGGGTTTTCCAAGCTAGCAAAGGGTTTTATCTTACCTTGTGGGAATAAGGGGATAAAAGACCAGAGGGTAAAAGTAGCTAGGAAAAAGATAAAAAACAAAGGAACAAAACCTTCAGATGCTTCTCCCAGGGATCCCCAAAAAACAAATAAAAGGCTTCTCAACAAGAAATAGAGGGACCCATAAAATAGTAAAATCAAGACCTAGCTGGAGGATAGGGGGTCTCATAACGAGCAAGCCTATTAGGTCCATGGGCATGTAGCGATATGACACTACCATTCAGATGGTCACCACGCCAGGGTAGTGGATCTTGGTGACATAGCCAAGATAAAGTGGGTCTCATCACAAGCTGACCTTCTCATCTCTGTGAAATGCTTGTGGGTAACATTGTCACCACTGGTCACCACGCCAGAGCAGTGTCCCCTAACTAGTCTCTTGCAAGAAAAATAAATAAGATAAAAATATAAAAGGAATTGAATGGGATTGGAAACATTTGCATCCATGACAAAGTGCATCTCACCCTCTTCAGAGGCACCCATAGGTAAGCCATATATTCCCCTGTCATCAATGCACCCATTGCTCAAACATCCCTCACAACCTCATCCACTTGCATGGCCTAGATTTGTCTTCACCTGGAAACATCCCACGTCCAATGATAATTATCCCAATAGGACCTACTCACATCCTCTCCAAACCTAGCTTGTAGAATAACATAACGTCTTTGAGCACTTGTCTGGGAAAGGAGGGTTTTATGCACATGTTTAGATAACTTGATTATTAGATGTGATTGACATTGCTATGATCCCTGTGACTTATGATCCCATGGAGGGTGCATTTGTTGTTGTTGCAGGGCCACATTCGACGGACAGGTACACATGGGGAGATGATTAGTTTGGACCTCCATAGGGATAAAATCCCACCAGACGGATGTTGAGACTCCAGCCAAGAGAAAAGACAGATCAGAGGCTTGCACCAAAGAGAAAGGAGGATGTTCCACCAGAGACAACCTGGCAGGTCTAGACCTAAAGGGGTCTTTCCCTCCTACTATGATGTTGGCCTTGAAAGGCCCATGAAGTCACCTCTGTGACCCTTGACGTCACCATCATTTGATGGACACTTTGGAGGTAGTTATGTGCCAAGTGGCACGTGTGGCTTGATCCAGAGGCCTTGGGAGGCCTAATGTTTTGCTCATGGAGGCCAACGTTTCACTAGAGAGGCCTAACATCACCCTAAATGGGCATGATGTCACCTATTCTTCTTGATTTAGGGTTTAAAATGTCATTTTTATGTAAAAAACTAGATATTACATGTAAATTGGCCATGTCGGCCTTTTTGACCTAATTTTAAATTAAAGGTTATTGTAACTGTATAAATAAGGGAAAAATCACTCTTATTTATCATCATATTTCACTCACACTTAAGTGAGGTATGAAATTTCTGCCCTAATTAGGGTTTCTTGGCTGAAATTTAGTGCGCACTTCTTGAAGGAGGCTATTTTTGGTGTAATTTAGCATATTTCTTGGTGGAAGTCTTCAACTAAGCCTATTGCTGGTTGATTCTTGGTGAATGTAAGTAAATTTTCTGCAATTCTTGTTCATTGAATGGTTATGGTTGTATTTATCTTGCATTTATTATAAGATTATGAAATTTCTGGCTTAAAACCCTAGGAGGCTAAAGCACATGTTATTGTTCTTGCCTTAATAACTTTCACCTACTAGATTATGCTAGAAAACCGATTTTCTTGAAGCTTTTGTGCTAAGGGACTTGTCATTGCAACACCTTATCATCTTTGTCTTCATCTAGCCATCATCTACTTCATCTTTGAGCTAAAGAAAGAGGAAAACTGCTAGGTCCTAGGGTTACCTACTTCCTAGTGACCATTTCCCCCTAAGATTTAGTGATTGAAGCCTTGGGCTACCAACACTTCAATCATTAACCTTCTTGTCTCTAGCTCTCTTATTATCAATTTGTTCCTTCAATATTGTTGCTGCTAAAAGAAACTCAATTTACCCTAAAAGCACTGATCTAAGCCTTACAATTGAGTGATTCATGAAAGCCACCCTAAATTTTTTTACCTTAATCTCTCTACTAACTATTCCTAACCCTAGAATAAACTAATCTACTAACCTACTTGCTGATGTTACAAAAGTAAGTTACAACCATCTATTGCAGCATTAAAATAACCTAAAAGAAATTGTAAAGTTTATTTATACACTGCCTAATTTGCTTCTGACAAATGCTAGTACTTTGGTATTAATGAGTGATTATTTTGGGTCATTTCGAAGTTCTTTCAAGGAATTTATTGTGAAGAAATCATATCATAAACATTGTTGTTATAAAATTTTGTTTGCTTCATCATATATCAACTATTGATTTTATTGATAATGTCCATGGTTTTATGAAGTACTAACAACAAGTTGTGCTTGCAAAATATATATTTTGTTGTTGCTTTGTTCTGGGCAGGTACATATGAATACTTCATTACTTCATTGGTCAAAACCTTGGTACTTTCTGATCAGTGTGACTTGTGATAGGGGATAATTTTATAGAATCTTTAACCTTTCCCTTCTCAAACCCCCAGGTCACCGAGGACATATCCCTGACAACGACGCCAAGTACTTATTCCAAAGGAAAAGATTAAGGGAAGGTAAATTGGTGTAACAGGAGGTTATCTTATCACTGTCACCTCAACAACATTTTCTAGGGTAAGTGCTATATTCCACCTCAAGGACAAGGTATCATAAAAAAAATGGAAAGGAAAATGGCTTACCTCATCCTCTTCATCTTGTGCAGGAGGGATAGGATCTTCGAGAGCTTCATCAGACTGAGGAGCAGTCGTTGGTGCTTCATCCTCATAATTCACTTTTCTAGTTATATCTTCACTGCATTCTATTGAATCATGGGAGAAATATTGCTCCTGTTCAAGGGGTTGACAATGTTCTTCATAAATATATTCTTTCACATTATAGGGTTCTTGATGTTGGACATGATATGCATTCCCAATATCTGCTACAATCTCAATAATGAATCCTCTGTATTCCAAGACTATTGTGAGATTCTGAAGGGCATCTTCATATGTTTGGAAACATGGTTTGGTAAATTCAATAAACCTACCAACGAGGTGTATGAAAGATGATATACCCCTGTCTTTGAAACAACCCTTAAACCAATCTTGCAAGAAGGATGGAAGAGAGAGTATGAATAATTTTATCAGATCATCCTCCCCTCCCAATTATACCTCGCTTATATACTCCAAAAAATTTAAGATGTGAGGAGTTGGGAGGCCCCAAAATCTTGGAAGGTTGTTTGACCATTTTTCACCAAAACGGGTTGGGTATCCTTGAAGGCTTTTGAAATCAATAGTTGGATACAGTTGTTCCCAGGACACCATGATCCTATAACTTGGAAATATAATAGAGTTGAGAGTAAGATGGCACCTGGGAAAAGGTTAGTGGAGTCGCTAGATAATTTTCTTGAAATTATCAAAGGATAAGGGAAAACACCCTAAGTGGAGTCGCTAGGTAAGCTTGTAAGATAAAGAATCTTGAGGCAAGGCTTACCGAAAAGTGTCGTTTTGTGAAGAATTGACTCAGTGTTCCCCGAAAACGGTGCCAAAATGTTATCGCACAGTTTGTATTTAGGGTAAAATACATATGAAGGATGTCAAACTGGCGTAACTTGAACCAATCCCACCACTCTCACCTCAATGGGAAGGTTCTTTCCATTTAGGGAGGTAAGGCCCAAGGGAGACGTCCTCGGTGACCTGGGGTTTTGAGAAGGCAAAGGTTTAGCAAGGCTAAGTGATAATTTCCTCCTCACAAGTCACCACTGAGCAGAAAGTCCAGCTTATATCCAATAAAGATGAAGGATACATGGAAGTATTAACCAACAAGAGTACCTTCCCGAGAAAAAGCAACATTGAAACTACATGCACAAGCTTGCATGCTGGTTAGTACTTCATATAATCAATGACTTTATGATAATAAGCAAATTGATAAATGATATTATTGTTGAAGAAAATAAAAGTTGTACAATGGAAATGATTACAATATATATATGACTTCACAATAAATGCTAATGAAGCTTCCCAATAAACAATGGCAATTTATCATCAATGTAACAATGCTTGAAGCAACGCTTTAGCTAGTCAATCAATTCCTTTAAAGACAAATAGATGTTGCAATGAGTATGTTTATAGCACAAGTAAAATGTAGCAGCAATAGGGTTATAAGATTAGTCTAGGCTAGGGTTAGAAAGGTTAGTAATTTCTCAAAGTGTTTGTTTGTTTGGAGTTGTGATCAAGCCACTCAAGAGATAAGGTCTTAGACCAGTGTGCTACTAGGGAATATGGAGTCAAAAGAGGCCGCAAGGTTGAAGGAATAAAATGATAATGAAATACCAAAGACAAGAGGGGTAAGTGTTGAGGTGTTTCTAAATCAAGGCCTCAACAATGAAACCCTAGGGGAGAGAGGCTCACTAAGGTGTAGAAACCCTAGGCCTCAGTTCTCTCTCCTCCTTCTTTAGCCCAATGGAAATAATAAAATGGCTAGCTTGAATAATGATTCATAAAGTATAAGACAAGAGAGTTTGTAAGGGATGTGTTGCTAAAGCAAGGCTTCACTAGACAAACCCTAGGGAAAACGGCTCACCAAGGTGTAGAAACCCTAGGCCTTGGTGCGTTTTCTCCTTCTTAGCTCAAGAACAAGGATAAAAAATGGCTAGGTTATAGAAGAATAGTAGTAGAGTGTTCTGATGGAAAGTCTCTATCTATCTTCAGCAAAATCAAATTGGTCTTAACTTGGTAGGGACATGAGATAAGGACCTTTTCCATGTGCTTGCCACCTAGGGTTTAATTCATAAAATTATAATAATAAATGCAAGAAAACAACACTACAACCATTCAATCAAGAAGTTTTGCATAAATTCACTTACATTTAAACAAGAAATCACATAGCCATACCCTAGTTGTAAACCTTCCACCAAGAAGAAATTCCAAAAGTGCCAAGAGAAATCTTCCTTCAACAAGTGTGCCTCAAAATTTCAGGCAATAACCCTAAGAAGGGCGCAAATTTCAGACCTCACTAATGCGTGAGTGAAAGATGATGAAAATATGAAGGTAAAAACCCTCAATATATAGCATACCAATGACCTTTATTAAAAATTAGGTCATCAAAAGGATGACAAGGCCAAAATACCAAAATCATATTGTTTTACATCAAATGTCATGAATGAAACCCTAATCAAAAAAAAAGTGAGATGTCATCCCCTTTCTAGGGTGACATTATCCCTTTCTAGGGAAATGCAGCCTCCTGGAGAAAAACGTTATCCCTCCTTGGGCTTATCTAATATGCCACACGTGCCACACTGCCATAACTCCATAATGATGGATAACATCATGGGCATGCTGGGTGATTTCATGGGCCTTCCAAGGCCAACGTTCCTGTAGAGAGGGCTCATCCCCCCTAGGTAAGGCTCTGGCAAGGTGCCTCTATGGAACGTCCTCCTCTTCTCTAGTGCAAACCCCTTTGTCTTATCTCTTCCCCCTATTGGGGTCTCAACATCCATCTGGTGTGCTCTTCAAACCCATGGAGGTCCGAATTGATCATCTCCCCATGTGTACTTGTCCAACATGGTACCTGTCCATTGGACATGATCCTGCACATCAACAACTACACCCTCCAGGGGCTCATAAGTCATAGGGAACATAGCAATGTCAATCACATATCATCATGAATATTATCAAAAATGTGCATAAAACCCCTTTACCCCAGTCTAGTGCTCAAAGACATTATACAAGTTTGCAAGGCAAGTTTGGAGGAAGTGACAGGACGTCCTATTGGGCTAGTGTCTACTAGAAGAAGGATGTTTCTAGAAAGGATTAAATCCAAGTCATGTAAGTGGGTGAGGTGGATGGAGGTGCCTGGGAAAAAGGTGTAGTGATAATAGGGATGGCTTACGGGTGGGTGCCTCTGTGGAGGGTGAGATGCACCTGTCATGGATGCAATGTTTCCAAGCCCATTCATGTCTTTTATCTTTATTCTTTTTCTTCCAAGATTCTAGTCAAAGGACACTGTGTTGGCTTGGTGACCAGTGGTGGAAATGTTAGCCATAAGAATTTCAAGGGAATGAGAAGGTTGGCTTGTGATGAGACCTCCTTTATCTTGGCTATGCCACCAAGAGCCACTACCCTAGTGTGGTGACCAGATGTAGGTAGTTTCATACCACTAGATGCTCATGGATCTAATAAGATGGCTAATGATGAGACCCCCTATCCTCTAACCAGGTCTTGTCTTATTGTTTTTTATCTTTTTATTGCTTTTTTTTTTCAAGAAGCTAGTCAAGGGACACTTCCCTGGCTTGGTGACCAGAGGTGACAATGTTACCCACGAGAACTTTCACATAAATGAGAAGGTTGGCTCGTGATGAGACCCCCTTTCTCTTAGCCATGAAACCAAGAGCCACTACCCTAGAGTGGTAACCAGATGCTAGTAGTGTCATACCATTAGGCACTCATGGACCTCATAGGGTAGCTCGTGATGAGACCCCCTACCCCTCAAATAGGTCTTGATTTATTTTTTATGGGTCCCTCTATTTCTTGCTGAGAATATTTTATTGCTTTCTCGAGGATCCCTGGGTGAAGCATCTTGAGATTTTATTCTTAGGATTTTATTGTCAACTTCTTTTACCCCCCAGGCCTTTATCCCATTCTTCCCACAAGGTAAGGTACAACCCCTAAATGATTGGCTAACCCTATGCCCAGACCAGTGCAATGGGATGGGTGAGTGAGAAATAAGATGGAAAGTGGTATTTATGATGGGAAAAGACGATGGATTTTCAGAAATTCCCCCAGTGGCAACTCAAAACATATGGACACAAGATTGTTAGGGAATCTTGTCATTCCCCCTAGACATGGTCAAGTGGAAAAGCACAAGATCCAAGAACCTGTTAGAAACAAAGGAATCAAATGCACATATTCAAAGGTTTTGAGGATCATAGTGACACATACCATGATACCCGGACTCATTACCTCATGGAGAAAGAACCATATCTGATACAGGACCAAGTCGAAGGTGATGGATGTTGCTACTACTGCTGACAAAATGGAGGCACTGAAAGGGAGAAAAGATGGGACCTCCAGGGCCATGCTCAAGTCGATCTGTTTCTCGGTACTCCATGTCTAGGACCTGTGGGCCTCAAGACATAATCTCCTAGTTATCCCTGAAAGTGGGGGATAACACCCCTTATTGTCTTCAACTTGGTGACACATGCAAAGTAAATGGCTAATAAAGGGTTTGGAAAACATATGCCTTAAAAAACAAAAAGAGAAAAAGAGATGTGGCTATCCCTAAACAAAGGCACCCATAAATGAGACAATATGAGCCCTTACATATCATGAAAACCCATACATAGAAGGCTAACCCAATCCACTTCACATTCACTACATGTTCTATGTTATCATGCAATCTATACTTTCCCAAAGCCCAAGGCAAGTGAAACAAGATTGGCGTAACGAGGGGGTGACCTAAATGAGAGTACTTTATGTTTATTTATACAAAATTTTGACCTTTAATTAATTTTCAAGTCAAAATAAGGTTGACTTGGCCATTTTACAATAAAATTCAAATTTGACATAATTAAAATTAATTTGCATCTAAATACACCTCCAAGGGTGACATCATAACGTTGAGGCCCATAGGTGGAATGCTGAGATAGAAATGTGGGACGCTTGGCCTCCAGAAGCCCTAAATGATGCCCACATGTTCCACCAAGCTCATAAATTCCTCCAAAATGAAAACCCTAGCTCTAGATGACGTCTAGGGTCATGATGTTGACTTATAGGTCCCTTAAGGGCCAATGTCCATGTGGAAAAGAAAGATCCCCTTGGGTCTAGGTCTGTTAGGGTGCCTCCAAAGGCAACACCCTTCTTTTTCCTGGTGCAAATATTCAATTTATTCATACCCCTGACTGGGGTTGCAACATCCATCTGTGGGATTTAATCCCCCATGAAGGTCCAAGATAATCATTCCCTCATGTGTACCTATCCACCAGTAAAAGTCCTACAGCAATAAAAAGTACGCCCTCTAGGAGTTCATAAGTCGCATGGATCATAGCATGTAAATCACATCCAATAATTAAATTACCCAAACATGTGAATCAAACCCCCATTAACCCGAGAAAAATGTTCAAAGACATTATGCAATTTGACAAGTGAGGTTTGGATAAGGTCTCAGGGTGTCCAATTGGGCTAATCTCCCTTAATTTTTGGGTGGTTCCTAGGTGGGATCTAATCCAAGTCATGTAAGTGTATGAGGTGACATGGGGTAATTGTTTGGGCATGGGGTCCATGTAATAACAGGGAAATGTAAATCCTTACCCATGGGTGCCTTTGTAGAGGGTGAGTTTCACCTTTTCATGAATGAAATTGTTTCCTAGCCCATTCATTTCCTTTTATTATTATCTTTATTTCTTTTGATCTTTTTCTTTCAAGGGAAAAGATGAGGGCCACTGTCCTAGCTTGATGACTAGAGGTGGCAGTGTTATCCGCAAACACTTCACAGAAATGAGAAGGTTGGATAATGATGATACCCCCTTTCTCTTGGCTATGCCACCAAGATCCACTACCCTGGTTTGATGGCCAGATAGGTGGTAGTGTCATACCACTGCATGCCCATGGTCATAATAGGTCGGCTCATGATGAGACCTTTTATCCATCAACTAGTAACTTGAGTGTTTATGTCTTGTGGGTCCCCTTTTCTTACTGAGAATCTCTTCACTTCTTTCTCAGGGATCCCTAGGTGAAGCATCTCAAAGGTTTCAACATTGGATTTTAACTCTTTCCAGCTACTTTTACCCTCTAGGCCTTTAGCTCCTTCTTCCCACAAGATAAGGTACAACCTTTCCTAGCGTAGCCAATCCAAATGCCCAAACAAGGATAGGGGAGATGGAAAGTGGTAAGTATGGAGGGAACAAATGATGAATTTTCACAAACCCACCCAGTAGCAACCCACCCTAAAGGAAAACCAACTTACTAGGGCACCAGGTTGCCCCTCCAAGTATGAACAAGGCAAAGAACACAATTTCCAAGAAAACATCATGAAATGAAGAAGGATTCAATACAACATATTCAAGTGCTTCAAAAATTAGATTGATACATACCATGATACCCAGACTCATTAACTCATTACCTCATGGAGAAATACCCAATGCTACTTCAGGACTAGGTTGGTGGGATGGATATTGTTGTTTGTGATAAATGCACTGCACTGAAGAAAAGAGGGGCCCTCTGAGGCCATTCTGAAGTCATCTGGATCTCGGTACTCCATATTTAGGATCTGTGGGCCTTGAGACATGATATCCTTAGTTATCCCTAGGCTAGGGGATAACATATGGATCCAACTCGGGGACATGTGCTCACCGTAGAGCGCATGAGAACCTTAGCATATCTGGTATGACTTGTGCCTGTTAAATCTCAACAAAGCATATTAGTAATCCCTAGGGTGGTGATATCACCCCTTGTTCATATATGATATAATAAACAAATAAATACCATCTCTAATCTAGTATATGATCATGAGCATACATATATACATAATGAATCAAGACAATATGAAAATGCAACTACAACTATGCCAGAATGATATGCAATGGTATGTACAATGGATGCAAATGCCTACCTACTCCTACTTACCTACTGGTTGAATGTTAGGTGTAGTCATATAACCAGTGAAACCATCCTAGTAATGCATCATAATACCTACCTTTGTGCTTCACCATAAACCAAAAAAATGAAAAGTTAAGCACAAGATAAACATGAGTTAGAGTATGCATTCTATCATAGAAATTTTTAAAGTCTAGCTCATGGATGCAGGAGGGAGGGACAAAATCATGACAAGTCACCCTTCTAGAAAAGTGATCAATCCATCTCAAAAAAGGATCGTGAGAGGTCAAGGAATCAAAAGGGTGGCTCAAAGAGTTTGAGGGTTGACTACCTTAGACGCCATCACTCCCTGGGGTCTAAGAAGGGATTAACAAGAACTTAGAGGGAAACTGACAACTTCTCAAGGGAAAGATAAAAGATTGAGATAATAAAATTCTTAATGCATTCAACCTCCCCTTGAATTCTAATGAAAAAAAAAATCCTTAGAGAAAACTTGGAACAAGAGACATGTTCTCCAACTGCATCCTTAGTGATATAACAAGGTAAAGCAATCAGAGGGAGATGGAAAACCTTGTCACAAGTATCCTGCTTCAGGAAAGCAATGTCCTCACCTTTATCAAAATTTGATCACAACGACGGTTGATAATATTATTCATAGAATAAATCCAAGTGCTCAAAGGGATATTCATCAAAATCCTCAAGGTGTGACTGAAAATTATCAGGAGAACTTTGCACTGGGTCATCCTTGGGTTCTTGGAAAACTTATGTAATTATATCATCATCTTGTTTCCAAACGTCAAAATTATTAAGAACATCATATGATTGTTGTAAAGGAATCATTCAAATATATCCTTACATATCATAAATGGGATCCTCATCAGAACAATCACATCCCACTTATGTCTTCCAACATGTATGAACTCATCAATATTATTAACCATGTCACTATCTTTATCATAACATGAAGGATTTAATGCATCCAAGGGATCCTCTAATACTTATTCACTTTCCAAATCATAAAATAAAGCATCATCAAAATATTGTAAAGGGAAATAACTTATCGTGTTCACTTCTTGTTGTGAAGGAGCATTAAAGGCTTGGATGACTTCATCAAATGGAAGAGCATCCAGCACATCATCCCCAAGACTCATCTCTTTAATCATCTTTTCACTTTCATAAAAAAATGAAGGACCTAGATCTTCCAAGGGTTCCTTTACTTATTCACCTTCTGAATCATAGAACAAAGTGTCATAAAAAACTGGGAAAGGAAAATGGTTCACCTCATTCTCTTTGTCTTGTGCAGGAGAGATAGGATCTTGGAGATCTTCATTGGATGGAGGAGCGGATACTAGTGCTTCATCCTCATAAGTCACTTATTTAGTCAAGTATTTATTGCATCCTAATGAATCATGGGAAAAATATTGCTCCTCTTCAAGGGGTTGACAAGCTTCTTCATAAACCTCTCCTTCTATATCAGAGGGTTCCTGATATTAAGTATGGTATACATCCCTAAGATCTTCCACAATCTCAGTGGTGAATCCTTCGTCCTCTAGGGCTATTGCAATATTTTGAAGGGAATATTCATATCTCTGGAATTTTGGTTTCACAAACCCAATAAACCTATTGATGAGGTCTACGGAAGATGATATACCCTTATCTTCACAACAACCTTTAATCCAATCATGCAAAAAAGGCGGCAGGGAAAGTATGAACAATTTTACAGCCAAAACATCCTCTCCTTTGAATTCTATCTCACTTATATACTTCAAGAATTATACAATGTGAGTAATTGGGAGGCCTCTGAATCTTGGAGAGTTGTTTAATCATTTTATATCAAAATAATGTGGGTATCCTTGAAAACTTTCAAAATCGATAGTCAGATATACTTGTTCCCAGGGCACCATTATCCCATATCTTGGAAATATCACAAAGTTGAGAGTAAGGTGGCACCTTGGAAAAGGTTAGTGGAGTCTTCAGATATCCTCTTAAGGATTATCAAAGGGAGTGAGGGAATCATCCTCAATGGAGTCACCAAGTAAGCTTCTTAATATGAAGGCTTTGAGGGAAATGCTCACCGAAAAAGTGTCATTGAGGAATATTGACTTAGTGTTCCCTGACAAGAACACAAAAAATGTTATCGCGCAATCTGTACTTGCCCAAATCCCAAGGCAAGAGAAACAATATTGGCGTAACAAGGGGGTGACCTATCAGTGTCACCTTAACAGGAAACCCCTTTTTGTTTAAGAGTAGGGTAATACTACCCCAGGGGAGGCATCCCTGATAACCTAAAGGGATGGAAAATTAGGGTTATGGTGAAGATATATTCCCCCCTCTCACTGGTTACCAAAGTCACTAAGTCCATGTCCAAAATATGAGGTTAATGAAGTGCTTGATGTACCTTCCCAGGACAAGACAATATAGCATGCATATACAATAATTCCAAGTACAAATATGATAATAATTCCTCAATACACAATGTAGAGTGAAAATAAGTGTCAGCTGATATAAAATTGCAGTAGTTAATAAGTTTACAACAAAAATTAATATATTGTAACAAATTCAATAAAAGCTCTTCAGAATTGCTTGAAAAGACCGTGAAAAGATAACATTTACTAAGAATAATGATAATAAAATGTCATAAGCAACTTATGAAGTGTTTAGCTAGCATTCAAAGTCTATTATGCATAAAATTTGTTGCAGCTAGATGGTTGTAGTAAACATTTATAACAACAGCAAGAAACTTAGCGATCTAGGCTAAATTAGTGTTAGATTTAATTAGTAATAGCTTAAGAGAATATTGTTTGAGTGTTTGATCAACCTTCCAACAAAAGAGAGACAAGAGACTAGTACCTTTAGGGTTTATGAGTCAATTATATCAACACATTAACTTGGAGAGAAAAAATGATTATACTTGTCTAAAATATAACAAGGTGGAATCTTGAGAAGTAGTGCCTTAAGTTCTCAAGCACCAAGCCTCAAAGAGAAGGTTCAACTAGGGTGCTGGAATTTATAGGACCTAGTGATTTCTCCTATCCTTAGACTCTTGAAAAATATTTAATGCAATAATAACTAGACAAAGCTTCGAAATTGCTAGCACTTTAGGGCTCTAGAAGTTTGTCTAGACAAGATCTTCTTAAGCAAAACTAGCAAAATAAAGAGCAGGAAAGAAGTACCTTATGTTTCTTACTCCTAGGGTTTCAAGAATGCAATTTCATAATCTTACATATGAACAAGTAATCATACGATAGACATTTATCATGAAATGAAAATTGGAGATTTACTTACTTCACCAAGAATAATCAAGCACAAAAACCCTAGATTTGCCAAAATTTCACCAAGAAATGATAAAAAATGCATCCAAAATAGCCTCCAAGCAAGTGTGCCTTGGTAATTTCATCCAATAACTCCTTTAGGGAGAAAATTTCAGTCCTCCCTCTTGTGAGAGGTGAGTTTTGATGTAAAAATGAGAGTACTTTATGTTTATTTATACAAAATTTTGACCTTTAATTAATTTTCAGGTCAAAATAAGGCGGCACTGGGCACTTTACAATAAAATTCAAATTTAACACAATTAAAATTAATTTTCATCTAAATAAACCTCCAAGGGTGGCGTCATTCCCTTGTAGGGTGACATTGTGGCCCATAGGTGGAACATTGAGCTAGAAATGTGGGACACTTGGCCTCTAGAAGCCCCAAATGATGCCCACACATGCCACCAGGCACATAAATGCCTCCAAAATAAAAACCCTAGCTCTGGATGATGTATAGGGTCATGATGGTGACTTCTAGGGCCCTAAGGTCCAACTTCCATGTGGAAGAGAAAGTTCCCCCTGGGTTTAGGTCCTCGAGGGTGCCTCCAAAGGAAACACCCTTCTTCTTACCCTTGGTTGGGGTTGCAGCATCAATATTTGGGCTTTAAGCCCCCATGAAGGTCCAAGATAATCATTCCCTCATGTGTACATGTCCACTGGGAAAGGTTCTTCAACAACAACAAGTACACCCTCTAGGGGTTCATAAGTCACAGGGATCATAGCATGTAAATCACATCTAATAATTAAATTACCCAAACATTTGCATCAAAACCCCCTTAACCCAGACAAATGCTCAAAGATGTTATGAAATTTGAAAAGATAGGTTTGGACAAGGTCTTAGTGTGTCCTATTGGGATAATCTCCCTTATGTTTGGGGTCTTTCCTAGGTGGGATCTAATCCAAGTCATGTAAGTGTATGAGGTGGCATGGTGTAAGTTTTTAGGCATGGGGTGCATGTAATAATAGGAAAATGTAAAGCCTTACCTATGGGTTCCTTTGTAGAGGGTGAGTTCCACCTTGTCATGAATGTAATTGTTTCCTAGTCCATTAATTTCCTTGTATTCTTATCTTTATTTATTTTGATCTTTTTCTTTCAAGGGAGAAGCTGAGGGTCATTGTTCTGGATTGATGATTAGAGGTGACATTTTTATCCACAAACACTTCACGGAAATGTGAAGGTTGGCTCGTGATGAGACCCCTTTTCTCTTGGCTATTCCACCAAGAGACACTACCTGGTTTGATGGCCAAATATGTGGTAGTGTCATACCGCTACATTCCCACGGTCATAATAGGTCGGCTCGTGATGAGACCTCCTATCCATCAACTAGTACCTTGAGTGTTTATGTATCTTGTGGGACCCCTTTTCTTACTGAGAAGCTCTTCACTTCTTTCTTTGGGATCCCTGGGCAAAGCATATGAAAGGTTTCAACATTGTATTTTATCTCTTGCCAACTACTCTTACCCTCTAGGCCTTTAGCCCCTTCTTCCTACAAGGTAAGGTACAACCCTTCCTAGCGTAGCTAGTCCCAATGCCCAAACAAGGATAGGGGATATGGAAGGAATAAATATGGAAAGTGGTAAGTATGGAGGGAATGGACAATGAATTTTCATAGACCCACCCAGTAGAAACCCATCCTAAAGAGAAACCAACTTACTAGGGCACCGTGTTACCCCTCTAGGTATGAACGAGGAAAAGAACACAATTTTCAAGAAAACATCATGAAATGAAGATAGATTAAATACAACATATTCAAGTGCTTCAAAAATCAGAGTGATACATACCATGATACCCAGACTCATTACCTCATGGAGCAATACCTTCCACTACTTCATGACCAGGATGGTGGGATGGATATTGTTTCTGGTGATAAATGCACTACATTGAAGAAAAGAGGGGCCTTCTGGGGCCATGCTCAAGTCATATGGCTCTTGGTACTCCATGCCTAAGACTTGTGGGCCTCGAGACATGATATCCTTAGTTATCCCTAGGCTAGGGGACAAAAGTCTAGAGAGGTTTCTCCTTGGAAACTTCTCCTACTTAAGGAATGGGTTTACCCAATAGGGCACTATGACACCCGTTTCATATATAAATTTAGAAAATTGTATAATGTCTTTGAGCATGTTTATTTTGAAAGGGTGGGATTCAATGCACATGTTTGGGTGTTTCTTTTATTATATATGGATTACTTGGCATGATATCATGACTTGTGGACCCTTGGAGGTTGTACTTGCTTGACTTTGCAGGTCCTTGACATGTGAAAGCTTGATCATGGAGGAACAAGGTCACTTGAACCTTCACTTGGGGCAGGAAGCCTATAGTTTGGATGATGCATCCCCTCTCCTTTGTACAACTTGGATGAGGGACATTTCCTTTGGAGGCACTTGAGTATCTGTGGGAGGTGACTCGCTAGCTTTCCCAACCCCAACGTTTTCCTTTGGAGGCCTTATCCTTCTCTTCTGGGGCACGAAATCACACTTGGAAGGCTATGGTTTGATGGTGATGGATGATTTGATGATGACTTGGCATGTTTTGATGGAGCAAGACCCTTGGACCTTGAATAATTGGCCTTTGGAGTCTCAACACATCCCTCAAATAGCTCAACGACTTGCTCACTATGCCAAAACATCACTTCTAGAGGGCATGTCGTCATGTTTTAGGGATTACTTCTTTTGTAGAATTAAATTATAATTTGTAAAGGGTGAAATTAGGAGGCAGGCCTCCCTGATTTTTGTTTTAGCCTAATATAAGTGGAAAAATTGTTTTTACAAGTTCATGTATAAAAAGAGACTTTGTCACTTTCATTTTAGACATATCACACTTGAGAATTACATCACTCTTCTGAAATTTCCATCCCTCTTGGGTAAATCACACGTTTTCTCTCTTATGTTATTTTGGATGCTAGTACTTGTCTCTTTGGGAATAATTGGTTCCCTATCTCTATTGGATTTTTGTTATTTCTTTGTGGTGGAATATACTTGGTAGAAAAGGGTTTATCTTGCTATCTCTTGAAATTGGTAAGGATTTTTTTGCATATTGTTGTTGTTTCTTCTTGTTTCATGGATGTTCTTGTCTAAAACATTGGAGGGGTATAAAGGAATAGACCCTCCACTAATTTTATCACATTTGTCTTGGATAAGCTATTTGACAAAGGTTGCTAGGAGGAGTAAAAAGGCTTACACCCTCCTAGATTTACCTTGCTAGTTTTGTTTTCCCTAGGGATTAAAACTTATTACACCCCTAGGGAAGTAAAAAAGCTAACCCTTATAAAAAGAGACCCCATAACCCAATTTATAATGCACTAATCAAATTTGCATTGGAGATCTAAAATCATTGTATTGGTATACGTGAAAAGTAGAGATTTTGCAATTGTCTAGGTTGGAAGTTGGTCTTCATGCTATAAACTTGTTTGAGCCTCTAAGGTGTCTTCTTTAGCCAAGTGATTCTCTTTATGTTATAAACTAATTGCTACAGACATTAAGGTTGTTTCAAACTCTCTTTCATCATCTTTTCTCACTCTTTCTACCGCTGAAAATTGCAAGTAAATAGTGATAATTATTCTTGTTGTCAAGGGATTTCATTTAAGAGATTTTCTTGTGAATTTCAATGGCTAGAAATTGCTTCTGTAGAAAAAAAATTCTACAGACACAAGGATTCCCTAATATATTTCTGATAACATCATTTATCATCCCTAATTTACTATAAAAAATTGTGTCTAAATATTGAGATATTATCTACATGTTGAGGGATTGATTACCCAATAATTATTTGATGTTTTGGATGGTCAATTTTTCATCTAGTAACATTTTTATTTGTTGATATGTATATTTCCATATTTATGTAATTTTAGGAAAACAAGGATTCTTGCTTGATCCCCTTTGATAAAAGGCTTGGTTTATGATCATTTGTCTTGTTCTGAGCAAGGCTAACACTGTTTTTTAGGTACTAAACACTTGGAAACCTTCTCCTCCTTCACAAGATTCTTTCCCAAGCCATTCTTCATCTCCAAGATTGACCTACAGGGGTTTCAATCATCACCATTTCACTTTCCATATCAAACCCCCTAAGGTCACCAAGGTTCCCCCCTTGTGTTGATTTCATCATCACTAAAGAAAGGGGAGTTTCTATCTGAGGTGATAGTGGGTAGGTACTCCCGTAGTTATCACACTTCCATGGATTGGGTTATGCTTTTCCTAATCTACATATTGTGCAATAAAACATATTAATATAGATATATTTTTCTTTTGATATTTTCACATTCACTCTCAGACCCTGAATTTCTCACTAAGAAAACTCATACTCCTTTGCAGTTAGTCGGTCTTGGATTTCCTCCCGAGATGGATATCACCTCATTTATTTCCTTCATCATTCCATACAAGACTTTCAAGTCTTGACAACAAAACTAATTGTTGGGTCGTTTCATGCTTGCACGTGTCCTTCCTAACTCTAGGGAGTTTATACCCAAGGTTCATTTAGATTTTACCAACAAAAACCCCAAAGCATTGACATATTAATCTTCATCCAAGGCCAAAGAAGGTATCACCCAAGACACAATGAGGATAACAAAGACCATTTGGTATTGTGATAGGGATGAAGGACTAAATACACATGGATCCATCTAGGATAAAATTCATACACTCCATTAACAACTTACTATCATCAATATGTAAAACAATATAAACACATATTCAAATAACACATGAGTAACACATGATAGATCAAAATTGTTGCAACTTTATTACTCCTTCCATTCCATTGAACACAAGCATACATTAAGAAAACTACATTCAACAACAACAAATTTTCATTCCCTCTTTAGATAATTCCCCCGAATTACAACATACTACGCCATGCACATCCCTTCATACCTCAGATGTATGACATACTCAGACTCTATTTAGAAGCATTACAACATTACTCTACTACAAAGGCTCAAAGCGATCTCTAGAAAATGAACAACTAAAAACAACAACTTAGTGAATCCCTTGATTGAATAACTCTATTTCTAATGTCGTTTCTCACTTTTATATCTTTCTCTACTCGAGAGATCCGTCTCTTTTATCTTTTCTCCACTCACTCCACTGACAAACTATCTCGCATGCTTATGGCACCTTCCTGTAGTCCACATAGCCTTCTAGAATTGGGAAAATATTAAATTTCATGCTAGC
Source organism: Picea mariana (assembly GCA_032191745.1). Taxonomy (NCBI): domain Eukaryota; kingdom Viridiplantae; phylum Streptophyta; class Pinopsida; order Pinales; family Pinaceae; genus Picea; species Picea mariana. Next base: position 123,467 of record JASDQU010739358.1, on the reverse strand, counting down.
TCATCATTTTTCAGCTCCACGTTCCCTTGTGTTGTTGCCAGTAATCATTCAAGGAGATTTTCCAATGATTCCTTTCTTGTTTCTGGTGTGCGTCTTTTTGATTTCTGGTGCAACTGACAAAACTTGAGTTGGTGCACACTTTGTAGGCTTGACGTACAGTATCAAAACTCATTCCAACACACACTTCTTTTCATTTTCTATGTATTAGCTTAGGTGCATGCAAAACTGGGATGGGTGTGCACAACTTCGTTTGTGTGCGTGCGTGAGATTAGCCCAAAAACTTGGCTGCCAACAAAGTGAAGGGGGTAAAAATTATCTATGTGAATTCTACCTCCACAACTTCATTATGCCTCATCCATATAGATGGCTCCCCAAACCTTATGTGGGGGATTTCCAGCTCAAGGCATTTTTCTTGAGTTAAAAATGTAGAAAGAAGGGTTGTTGAGGCACACAAATATAAAAGTGAAGAACATATCAACACCCTTTGGGTAAGGACTGAATCCACCAAGCCTGAAGAGGTACTAAGAAACCATGCAAAGCTTACTTTTGATGCATATTTAATTCAAATACTTGAGGAGACACAAAATAGGGTAGTTGTCCACTATGAAGCCTTGGTAAAGAACTCAAAGGATAAGGTGATATAGCTCTACCAAAATAGATGGAAGGAACTACCATTTACCCTGAAGAAGATAGAACCTCACTCTCCACCTAATTGAAGGGACACCTTCTTCAAAGAACAAATGTATACTAAAACTCTTAAAATGATGAAGTTCAATTCGATAGGCTAAGTTCCAAGTATCCATTAATTCTCCACCCTATTCCCTCCTAGCAATTTATAGGAGTGGTTGATGAAGAAGGTTGACATAAAAAAATGATAACATAGAAAGGATGTATTCACTTGTATTGTATCCTATGATTTTAGAAATATAACACATAAGGAACATAATTCAGATCAGGAAGAGTGAGCATGACACAAACCAATTTTTGAGGAGCCATTTTGTTGCATAGGGGTGTGCAAAACCTCAATCTAGGGGGTAATGATGGCCTCAAAAATTGTCCATTTTATGGGCCATCTTAGGTATACATTTGATGTATTTTTCCCTAAGCCAAGATCCCCACATAAAACATTCATGTTTTTTAATGATCAACGAGGACATAGTGACATGTACTTATCTATTTATGCACAATTTGTTTAATTTTGAAGTATGAATGTGATGAAATTGATTTGGAATAGTCTTTCATGTTTTTTACATATGTTATATGTGAAGACTAATGTGATCCCAAAAGGTTAAAAGTGTAAGGATTCAATCCGACTAGGGTCATCTCCTTAATTAGACCAACTTGATGATTATTGAGAATTTTAATGGATCTTGTCCCTGCACCATTTTTAAAAGTTGCCAGCACTTGGAGGTAGCCTTAATGGCCTTAAGCAATTCAAATCCTAGTTGATTTAGGAATTTTGAATTGTCTCGAAGGGAAATCACTATCATAAAACAGCATGCAAATTTCTAGGAGGTTATGGGGCAACTTCAATCAATCAAGGGATTGTTTGAAAGGCTTATATATGAATCATTTTCAAGTATAAATAACAACATAAGGTAATAGGATATTTAGTCTCCTATTTGTTTCATCATTCATCTTTCTTGACGTTGGTAATTCAAATTGTATTAGGAAGGATAAATTCCACATTTATGTTTCACAATAGTTTATGAATGAAATATACATAATTTTGTTGTATTTTTTAGTGTTACTTGCCTACAATGCTTGTAGGATCTTTCTTGAGTAAGGCCCACTCAAAAAGAGGATTGGGAACCCCTATCACCCATTTTTTATGTCCTTTACTTTTATTTTTATTGATAGACGAGATTCTATAGTAAAACAAAGCACTAGTCATTTTATGTTAATTTACAACAAATTAGAGATTCCTTTGCATTTCTAGAAGATACTAATATTTGTTTACTTCATATGTTTACTTTCTATAGTTTACGTTAGAATGTTCAACACTTCGAAGTATATCTAATAAAGTTACTATGATTTATAATGATTATATGAATTAAATGATTTAGTAGTAGCCTAGGATCCAAAAGTACATTGATTCATTAGGATCATTAATCCAACTCTTCACCCAAGAGTTAAGAGTGAAGGTGATGAATTCAATGGTGTCAAAAGTCAAAGGTGGTTGAATTATCAAAATTGAGCATTCCGCAATTTTCAAGTAATTCAAATTAGACTTTTGTAATTGCATAAAGATTGCAGAACACTTCATAATTTTGCATGATATCTGGATTGACAATTAAAATGAGTTTAGAGATTCAATATCCATTGCTACAATTCTTTGACCCAACAACACATAAGGTTATGATTAAGGTATTTGGGTTTTTTTTGGTTTCCAAGATGAGTGGATTTTCATTGTTGTATTGAGGTAATAATATCTATGAGTGTGCAAAAATTTCCTTTTTATGTCATGTCATTCATAAGGTTTTGGATGATCTAGATGATTGTTCCATCTCCCCCACAAAAATTAGGTAGAAAAAAATAAAGTTATAAAATGGAAAAACATATAAGATTTTGTATCTAAAACTTAACATATAATGAGATATTGGATACTAAATTCTCCACCTTACATAAATAATAATTTATATTAATAAATAATTCAAATTTGTTTTTTAAACCTTGAAAATTTAAGTCGCATATACATACGGAATCTAGATAAAGATTACCCATATTACAGAG
>JASDQU010739358.1:97175-110005 GCA_032191745.1 Picea mariana | reverse complement strand
AATAACACTAAAAGACATTGACTAATGTCCGAGAATTTGGTTTAACCATATATTCCAACATAATTCTTGTTACCCCTCATATAGCATGAGGATTATCATAGGTTGAAGACCTCACTACTCCATCAATCCATCGACTAACACTAAAAGACATTGACTAATGTCCGAGAATTGGGTTTAACCATAGATTCCAATATCAATCTTGTTACCCCTCATATATCATGAGGATTATCCCAGGTTGAATACCTTTCCCAAGTAAGCTATGTTTGGAGGATTTCTAGCTTTGGAGCCAAGGTGTCGGTCCTTTGATGTATATTGTTTATGGATTATCACCTTTTGATGGAGGCTTGCATTTTTCACATGTGGAGTGTTGGTACCTTTGAAGGGTTTTTCTTAGTATAATTCCATTTTGATTAATCCCTAGCACATTCATGGAAGGAATACCCATAACTAATTGTTTTCCTAAGTAATATTGGTTTTGTTTCTCCTTGATGTTGTGCATTGGTGGCTTGGTATGCTTGCATGATTTCTCTAGGTTTCATGGCATATGGCATATTATTTCACATTACTTGATTTGATACTCCTTGATATAGTGCACCCCTCTAGGGCACATATCCCTAGGGTGCATTCCTTGGAAAATGGTTTTGCATTAGATGGAGGACTGCTCCACTCTAGAGTAATTTACTTGGTATCCTTAATGGTTGGTTAGAGATGATTTAATTCCTTTTCAAGGAGTTCCTTTCTTTCTTTTTATCTTGGTTTTGGAGGTGTTGATGGTATTGGTACATGGTTTCATAGGATGTCACATTTGTGCTTATTTTTGAAGAGTGTGTCACCCTTCATGCACATTCTCCCCTAGGTTGTCCACTATTTTGGGGCCTTTGGATTGAGGAGGGTTGGTTGCATGGATATGGATCCACACTTTATTAAAACACGTGTTGAGGTTGCTCTATGTTTGAGGAGTTGTTATAACAACTAATGGACCATTTCTTGCACACTTATCTATGAGATCCACTTTTGGAGGAGTTTGATAGTTTTATCAGAGGGGCATCCTAGCTCATGTGAAGATATCTTTTGATAAAGTGCCTAGATTGTTTTTAGATCAATATCAGTAGATGCAAAATGGTTGTAAGATTTCAAAATTATGGCCATTATAGAACTTATGAAAAATATTGAGGGAGTTATGGTGGTTGTAAATATTTCCCCTTCAAACCTTTATTGCATTTTGATCAATTTTTTAGGAAAACCGCACTTTTGTTTCTTGAGTCTTTTGGTTATCTGGGAAGAGTGAGATTAATGAATCCACATGGTAGAGAATTACTTGAACATATTTATAAACTTTGCATGTTTTGAGGCTATCTTTGAAGGGTGTTCCAAAGGAGAAGAAGATAGGTGGTAAGAGGTTTTTACTTTCTTGGTCAAAGATGTTTCATTCAAGGAGGGGTTTTGTTTGAGAGAGAGACACATGTCATCCCCTTCATCATTGTTTCTCTATGTTGGGAATTTTTGTCTTGCAAATCCCTATGATGTATTATTCTAGTATTTTTCTTGGATAAAAGCATGGATCTACAAAGATTTTATGGTTATATTTTAGAAAGATTTGTGGATCTAGATTCCACTAAATGATATTTTATTGTAAAGGATATGGAGTTCAAATCTATATAAGGATTGATAGGGAAATTCCCTCTTATGTAACAAACCAATCTGGTTCTTACTAGAGGCATCCATCATAAATGGGATAAATAACTATAATCCATACTGGACAAGAAATGTATTGAATAATAATGTAATATAATGAGACAAAATAGAATGATATATTGATGAATGTGCCAAATATATAGAGAACCTAAAGGAACATATGGTGACCATCCATGGAAGGATGCGTCCCTTAGACAATTAATTACTATTTTATTATTATTATTATTATTATTATTATTATTATTATTATTATTGATTAATTGGTTTGGTTGTCATTGATGTCAACCCTTGAAGAAAGTCTGGTAGCACAAAGGTTTGGGTAATGGACCCAAGTTTGTTTGATCGATAATGGTATGAGTTTTGATATATTTGCAGGTAAGACTATTCTATATGGATAGTACATGTCATTCTGTTTCCAGTGGTATGTGGAATGTCACATAACTCCTCGCAGCTAGAGAGTTATGGCCATGTGAAGTTGGAGAACCCTCATGAGTCATATAGAAGCCCCAAAAGGTCAAAGTAGTCAAAGTGGTTGCAAAGAAGAAATTATTTAAATAATAAAGTGAAGTGATGAGTGTACTAGAAGTCAAACTAGATGCAAAAGAAATTATTTAAATATTAAAGTAAATGGAGAACTTACTAATTGTGGAAAGTGGTTAAGTTAAGTGGAAAAGTGGTTAGAAGTGGGTTAGACCTAAAATAAATAAAGTGGGTTAACATGGTTAGAAGGTAAACCCTTGAGGAAGCTACATGAAAGTATAAATAAGAGGCAAGGGTCTCTCATTTTATTACACTTGAGCATATTGAATATCTATTTTTTTGTAAGGCTTATTGCAAGTACTCATTGATACATCTAAAGTTTCGAAAGTATGAGGCAACATGAAGGGTTGACGATGAAAGTTTCAGAGTTACAGTGAATACAAAAAAACCCTAAGTTCTAAGGTGTATGCTAACAATGCAATAGGGTGTGTTGGCACAGGGCTAGACCCAGGGTTCAACTCTAACAACACACCAACAAACCCTAACTACTGGACCTTTTGGAAACACCTGTGAAGTAGATGACGTCTCACCCGAAGTAGCAATAGGGGGTTGCAAGACACAGGTGTCTACAACCAAAGGAAATGCAAGGGAATCTCAGAACAACTACACAATATAGCCTAAAGAGTACTTAACAAACTTACACTTAGCTTCGTGAAGTTAGTTATATCTCTTATCCTTAACACAAAAATGCAATAACAGTATAACAGATAACAAACACACAACATCAACCGCAAAGAAAAATAAGATTTATGTGGTTCACCCTCTCCCTAGAGATACGTCCACGAAACTACGTTTATTGATATATTAGATGAAAACATACAGTTCTATCTGTGCACTTAGCTGCAAATCCTTTCTCTCTCTCTTTCTCTCTTTCTCCCCTCCCTACACACCCAGCTGCAGGTTTGATATTCGCACCCAATTGGAGATCTTGCAGTGCAAGAATGCATAATACTTAAATCTCAATGTTTCTCTCACCCACAATAATAGTAACAATAATACTAGCCAACCTTAACCAACCCTCTTCGCTCTTCTAGACCTTTATTTATACATTACATGACTCTTAGACAACCTTAAACCGAAGTTTAGGTGTCAAAACCCTAGATCCAAAACCCTAGGTCCACTTAACCCGCATTTTAAGGGCTTCACCAGTTTGTTCTTCCTTCTTTTCCACGAAGTGCTCCAAAGCACTGATGTATTTTTTCTCTTGTTGATTTGTCCATGATCCATCTTCTTTGCTTCTTTATCTTCCTAGATCTTCTCTTTCAACGACTAGTTTTTCCTTTACTTCACTCCTTTTCTGCTTCTTTAACCACTTCAACCCTTCCTTGGTTTGTGTTCTTCCCGCGTAGTTTGTACTTCATCTTTCTTATTCCTGAATCTTCTCTTTATTTATTAATACATAACCAAGGGCTAATAGGCCCCCAACACTCACCTATGACTCGTCCCGAGTCACTTCAAGATTGAACCCTCTGTATCACTTCGACTGCAGACTGCACGGAGCAGCCTATACTTTCTACTCTATCCCTCCCCAGCTTGTGTAGACTGTCTTTTCTGTGTCTGGTACCTAGTTTTAACTGCACTTGGTACCTATACCCTTCTTCCTCTGTGTTTACTGTGAGATGCAAGGCAGATAGTTGTCATAATATGGTTTCAACTGGCTCCCATTTACCAAACCATCTTTCCATTCTCCATTAAGGGTATTCAATGGCACAACTCCTCCTTCTGTGACATAGGAAACTTCAAATGGTCCAAGCCAATGTGTCCTGAGCTTCCCTGGATGCTTCATGAACTTTTTTTCATATAACAATACCAAATCTCGCTTAAATTCTTTCTTCTTGATATGTCTATCATGGTAAGCCTTTTCTCGTTCTTTTTTTACCTACTGATCAAATCCTGCAATGAACCTATCTTCTTATAGTTCCAAAAACTGCACAAGAATCTCTTGAACAAAGCCAGTGTCATCCATACCTTTAAATTCAACAATTCTTAAGCTAGGAACCAGGTATTCCATAGGTACTACTACTTTTAGGCCAAAAACTAGCTTAAATGGGGTCTACGTTGTCAACTGTTTTCAAGTAGTTCTATAATCCCATAATACTTCTGGAATTCTTAACTCCCAATCATCTCTGTTAATGTTGCAAATATTAGTCAGTGTTGTCTCCAAGATCTTATTGAAAGCCTCGACTGTGCCATTCACCTGTGGGTGGTATGGAGTGCTCTTCTGATAGTGAACTTTGAATTCCTAAGTCAAGGCTTCAATAGTCCTTACTCAGCTATGGTTTCACTACAATCCTTGATTTCTTTGGCTTCTGCCCATCCGGTCAAATACTCCATAGCAGTGATGATATATTGATCTCCTGTGTGCTTCCCTGGTGGGTTAACAGGTCCCACAAAGTCAATAACCCATTTCTCAAATGCTTGCAAAGTTAACTGAGGTGCTAGATGCATCTCATCCCTTATGGAAGGTTTCCCTGTCCTTTGACATACATTGCAGGCTCTGTAGTATTCCTTATTATCCTTATGTAAAGTAGGCCACCAGAGGCCAGCTCTGAGAACCTTCTGTATTGTTGCTTTCCCTACAAAATGTCCTCCTGCGATGCCTTCATGTGCTTCTGCAAGAATCAATGGTATTTCTACTTCCATAACACATCTCCTCAATATCTCATCTGGTCCCATCTTAGATAAATGCAGTGTGGATTACCTATTATTTCTTATGAATAACTGTATACTCATGAGGTGCCATTCTTGTGGACAAAAAATGAACTATCTCGGAGAAGTGATCATCAAATTTTCTGATGGCCAACAAATGTGTATCTGGTAGTGTATCCTCCATACTGGTAGGTTCCTCACCATGTTCCAACTTGGATAAGTGATCAGGTCCTTTATTCATTCTTCTAGGCTTGACCACAATCTCAATGACATACTACTGGAATAATAGTAGCCAAATGCATATTCTTCCTCCCAACACTGGATTGTTGACTAAGTATTTTAATGCAGAATGATCAGTGAACATCTTAAATTTTCCTCCCAGCAAGTAGTGTCTAAACTTTTGCAGTGCATATACCATAGCCAGGCCTTCTCTTTCAGTGGTAGTATAATTCATTTCAGCTGTAGAAAGCTTCCTACTAGCAAATTCTATAGGGTGGTCAATGTTTCCTACACCTGGTTGTGCCAAGAGTGCTCCTAATGAAATGGATGAAGCATCGACGTGAACATTGAACTCCTTACTCGAATCCAGAAAAACCAGGATAGGTGCAGTGACCATTTTTTGCTTTAGTGTGTCGAAGCTCTGCCGACATTCTTCTATCCATTGGAACTTACTATCCTTCTTTAGTAGCTTCTCCATAGGTGTTGTGATCTGTGCATAAACCTTAATAAACTTCCTATAGTATCCCTTGTGTCCTAGTGCAATGCCCAACTATCTAACTGAAGTGGGGGGAGGCAGATCAACAATGATGGAAATCTTAGAAGGATCTACCAACAACCCCTGCTTACACATAATGTGCCCCAACAACACTCCAAAGGGTGAAAATAAAATACATTTTTTCAAATTCAAGGAAATATGACATTGCCTGCACTTATATAACATCAATCTCAAACATTCTATATGATCATTCAATAGACTAAAAATGGTCCAATCATCAAAGTATGCTTCCAAAACCTTGTGTAAAAAGTCCTTAAATGCTTCAACCACCACCCTGGAAAATATGGCTGGTGCATTATTCAGGCCAAAAGGTATCACAATGTATTGAAACGAACCCCATTCTATTGCAAATGTGGTCTTATGTTGGTCTTCCTGAGCAAGTCTGATCTGGTGATAGCTTGAAAATCCATCTATAAATGAATAGACTTCTTGTCCTCCTACATTGTCTAGGACTTCATCAGTGAAAGGTGTAGGGAATGGATCATGTAAAAATGCATCATTCAACTTCCTTAGGTCCACACAGATTATGATTTCTCGTGACTTCTTATCCTGGACAACCATGGGGCTGATCCATTCAGATTCTTCAATAGGTTCTATGATTCCTACTTCCAGCATTCTATTCAATTCAATCTTAACTTTCTACTTGTACTTAGGATTTAGTCTGTAAGGTCTCTACTTGATAGGTATTGCATCCGGTCTTAGAGGGATCTTCATTTCTCCCATGGGCCCTTTTATGCCCTTCATGTCTGTGAACTTGGTTGGAAACAAGTCCTGATATTCATGCAATAGTTCTATGATCTTGTTAATAGTAGCATCATCTGAATAATCTCCAACTTTTTCCAGCTTAGGTGCAAGGATGATTTTAAGGATGGAAATTTATTTTAAAATGTAGAAACCTTGGTGAATCTTACTAATTCTTCATATGCCAACTATAAATGTTTGGCGATTTTTTTTTTTTAAATATTCAAATTTCTAAGGATTTTATATAGTTTATATAACATTTTGGCAATTTTTAAGGTAAAATAATTTTATCCTATAAAATTTGGGTGAATCATTTTTAGAATAGCGAATCTTGTTTTGGGAAAAACCATGGAAAATTAGCCCATGAGCGAAATTTATCCCCTAAATTCATCCATGCTTAGGTGCTTGCTCTGTTCCAATGTTAACTTTCTTAATTTTAAGCAGTTTCCCTACAAAAAGTAATTCAATCCCTGGCCCTTCTATGTCTCGTTGTCCTTCAGTTTATGCAATGTTTACATCTATAAGGTCATCATCTTCATCAACATTAATATTATAAAAATCCTGTAACCACTGAAGGGGCGCAATCCATTCATATTTTTCTTGTTCAAAAGTGGGGTTAGGTGCCTCCTCAAAGACCTTCTGTCTTACAATTTGTAAATCCTGATCTATTTTGGGGTAGTGACTTTCAAAGAGAAATGTAGCTATAATGTTCTAGTTCATACCATACCAATCTGCAGTGGCTAAGCACAGTTCTACTTGAATATACTAGTTGATAGGCATAGTGTCTAGGGTGTTAATGAATTTATGTACCCACTATTCTTTAGGAATACTACTCCAGGCTTCCTCATAACTTCACACATGGTCCTTAGGAAAACTCTGACCTGTGTATTGAACTTTGCATCCTTCAGCTTGGTCCGAAAAGTGCACTGTCAATAAGGTGCGACACTGCACCCATTCTGTGATGTTCTTCTTGTGTGTTCCCCACCATCTAGTTGTTGTTGCTTTCAAGGATTTATTCAGTGTCAACAATCTCTGTTGTACTAGTACAATTATCTCAAATTCAACTAAAAATATCTCTAAATGATTCAAACCATCAAATGTTGGAAGATTACTTACTTCTGTGCCAATCCAGCGAACTACTCTGGTCAATCTAACACACCTTTGCGTAGAGGATTCATACATTATGTTCTACCAATTCTCCAATGCTTCTTCTGAATCTGATGAGCATGCACTCTCACTTATCCAACTTAGATTTCCATCTGCTATAGGATTAATATAATCATGTTGTCTTTATGTCAGTTTATATATGTTCTCTAACTCGTATGCATGATCTTCTTCTCTTATAGGTTATGTGTATCTGCAACCTTCATCGGGATCAAGGGGTGAAATGAACTTAAGGCCATTACCCTAGAATGTCATTCTTCTCTTTTTTAGGTCAACAATAGTCAAATTTTTCAAATCCCAATCAATTCCTAACAGCACAGGATAGGGGCAGATATCATCAACAATATCAATTACTTCGAAGTCTGTAAATGTCCTTACTCCATCAATGTCTGTAGGGACATGTTCTAGTCTTCCAAAGGGGCTCATCGCTTGTTCATTAGCCATCCTGAGCCTGATAGGAGAGTAAATAAATATAGGTTTTCCCATCAGTGCCCAATTTTGCTTTGTCATAACATTTACTTCTGATCCCAAGTCGAGGACCACATATTCCATGTCGTAGTCTCCAATCTGAGCACTAAGGTGGAGTTCCTTGTTTGTCCTCCTTTTTCTAGATACTTTATTCACAACTCTACTCAGTAGAGGATATATTCTTCCAACTTCATACTATCTTACCAGGTGTTGTAGTTCTTGCACAACCTTTTCATCTTTAATCAAATTGATACAAGTATACAATAATTCCATGATCTTGCTTACATATTTTCCTTGTCCAACTAGGGCAGACTGATCAAATGCTAGTGGAATTTCACATTCCCTTACTTTTGGTCGTTCCCTCAATGAAGAAGCTTGTTCTCCTACAATTTCTTTCCTTGCTTCCTCAAAAGTATGTTTTTCTCTCCTTGGATCAAACAATTGTTCTTTTTCTGCAACTCTTATGATCCATGATCCCTCTGTAGTCTTTCCTAGAGTCACTCGATCTTCTCCTGTAATAGAGCCTCCTCTAGTAATAAAAACTACTATGGGATCCTCACCGCGAAGTTCTGCTGATATTAATTGAACTTGCTGGTTTCCTCCTTGTTTCTCCTGAATTTTAGCTAACAACACTGGACATTCTTCGATGACATGATTAAACAAGTTACATAAGTTTCAAGTAGTACAAGGGTTCTGAAAATCCCTTGCCAAATGACCTGGTTGGGCATAGTTATAGAAAATAATCTGACCTTGACCTCGACCCATGCCTCCTCCTCATCCTTTTCCTCTGAATCCACCTCGAGGGTTGAAGTTTCCTCTACTTGGGGAGTTGAACTATGAGAAATTTCCTTCCTATTACAATTCTCCTTGGATTCTATATGTATTCCTTGATCTTTCATGCATGAGGTCATAAGCCCTACAGTCCTTTTCATCATGTCCCAAAGATTTGCAAAATGTACAATAAAGATTATTGGGGGTATGGACATATTTCTACATGTAACAACATTCACCAGGGAGATGTCTAGTTCTACATACCTCACATAAGGGTATAGTAGCCTGCTTCAAAGGGTTAGGATCTCCAGAGGCAAAATATTCATTAAATAAGGGACAATGTTCTTTGTCATGGCCCTCTAATTTACATCTGATACACGAGATATATTCTCTTTTCTCCTTTCTTTTCTCCTTCTTCATGTCTTTAACCTGTAAAGATAAACTGGTTAACTGATTCAAAATCTAGCTCATACCTAGGCTGATTTCTCCTACAGTGGATGCTTCTATTTTCATGGAAATATCCAATGCTTCAGCTTGTGAAGCAACCTTATGTTGCATCAAAGGGAATCTGATGTGTGGCAAGAGAGAAACGATGAAACATTCTTTATGTTGTTCATCTGGAATCTGGAAACTTAGGTGGTCTGTTAGGGTCTTAAACCTCTAATCAAATTCCTAAACAGGTTCAGTCACCTTCTTCTTGATTTATTTCAACTCTGTAATGCATTGTGACTCCAACTTAGGTTTCTTGAACTACATACCCAATGCACTATTGAAGTCATTAAGTGGCTTCAGTTGCACATATCCTAAAGCAAATTCCATGTACCAGCTCAGGGCAAGGTCCCTCAAGATAGTACTAAACTGAGCTCTTTTGATAGCTTTGTCAGTGACTTGCTTAATGCTCCATACAACTTTGCATAGAACCAATGTTGGTCAGGATCTTTAGATCCATCTCATCTGAAGATGGATAACCTCATTTCATTGGCCATAGATCTTCCTTGGTTTCTTGACTAAGTATGTGCTAAACTACTTGTAACAGTACTTTGATTTCTCTGACTACTCTAGCTACTATGGTTACTTAATGCTACTAAAAAAATAGGAGGAGTAATAGTACTTACTTTGATAGTAGGCATAGTTCTTTAAGTTTTTGGTTCTTCCCGATGAAGTTCCTCAATCCCTACTTCCTTTGTTCCCGTGAGCTATGAATACTCTTCGTCTGACCTCCCTACTTCCTCTTCAATGTACAAATCTTTGTCTTGATTCAATGGTATGTAACTCTACTTAAATAGGTCTGAAAGAGGAACCTTTCTGAACGATCTCCCACTACGTGTGTTTACATCCTCCGCGTCACTGTCGTTGTCTGAATTCTTGAGCATTAACTTTAAACTCCAACTGATTACTGTATCTTCAGGATATTCTTCCCATGCAATAACATCTTAATATTTATCTTCAAAAAGTATAGAAACTTCCCTCTAGGTCCCTTAAATAAATACCTCTCTTCCTGACTGTATGATTCTATTCTGTCGATAGCAAAATCCGTAATGTATCCTCCAATAGTGCTATCAAACCAGAGATCCACTTCTCTAGACACAACGTTATCGACTCTCTTGACTTTCTTGATCAGTGTCATTGTCCAAACCACAGGTGGTCTAGATATGATCTCAAACTGGGTGTCTGTTAATCTGGCTAACCACTCATACAACTCCTTATGAATTCCTCCAAAGAAAATCTCATGCACATCAGTAAAGATGTACCTGCCCAACCAATCTTCTATACTAAAGATAGGATTATTGTTCTAAGCTTCAGTGAAGTCCCTTTCTTGTTCTTCTATCCACTTATGAATCTTTGTCTTCGATGGAAACCACCTTGAAATTCCCTCAAGAAGATCCCAGTCTTGACAACAGAACCATTTGTTGGCACAGGGGCAGACCCAGGGTTCAGCTCTAACAATGCACCAACAAACCCTAACTACTGGCCCTTTTGCCAACACCTATGAAGAAAATGAAGTCTCACCCGAAGTAGCAATAGGGGGATGTAGGACACAAGTGTCTACAACTGAAGGAAATGCAAGGGGATCTCAGAACAACAACGCAATATAGCCTAAAGAGTCCTTAATAGTCTTACACTTAGCTTTGTGAAGTTATCTGTATCTCTTATCTTTAACACAACAATGCAATAATGGTATAACAGATAAAAATCACACAGCATCAACCACAAAGAACAATAATATTTACGTGGTTCACCCACTCCCTAGGGCTACGTCCATGGAACTGTGTTTCTTGATATATTAGATGAAAACATATAGTTCTATCTACGCAATTAGCTGCAAATATTTTCTCTCTCTCTTTCTCTCTTTCTCCCCTCCCTGCACACCCATTTGCAGGTTAGATCTTCGCACCCAGATGAAGATATTACAGTGAAAGAATGCACAATACTTCGATCTCAATGTCGCTCTCACCCACAATAATAGTAACAACAATACAAGGAAACCTTAACCAACCCTCTCAACTCTTTTAGATCTTTATTTATACATTACATGACTCTTAGATAACCTTAAGCCAAAGTCTAGGTGTCAAAACCCTAGATCCAAAACCCTAGTTCCACTTGACCTGCATTTTAAGGGCTTCGCCAGCCTGTTCTTCCTTCTTTTTTCGTGAAGTGCTCCAAAGCAGCCATGTCTTTTTCCACTTGCTGAGTTGTCCACGATCCATATTCTTTGTTGTTTTATCTTCCTACAACTTCTCTTTCAACGACTAGCTTTTCCTTTACTACACTCCTTCTTTTATGCTTCTTTAACCACTTCGACCCTTCCTCGGTTTGTGTGCTTCCCATGCAGTTTGTACTTCATCTTTATTCTTCTTGAATCTTCTCTTTCTTTCTTAATACATAACCAAGGGCCAATAGGGTGCGTACATGAGGGTAAATCCATAGAAACTTGAGAAGATGAAGATGTTGAGGTTCTAGATTCTGAGATCAAGCTCCTAGGAAGGTCTATAGTGATAAGATACATCAGATCTATCCACTTGTTCAAAAGGTATGTATTATTTCTATGAGTAGTTGGATTTTTATGTACGCATGAGAAATGGTTATGGGTATTTGAGGATTCTCCCTATAGAGACTAGTGGTTGCATGGGATATTTTGTATAAGTCAGATCTACAGAAATAGAGTGCTGGTATAATAAATATTTATCATTGATACTTCTTGCTAGAGTTGAGGCACATATTGTATTTCTTTACATATGGCTAAGGGTTTTTGTGGTACATGGTTGATAGCTTGTATTTGTGAAGTGATTGATGTATTGAGAGGCTGAATATCAAAAAGGGTTTTTATGTCTAGTTCATGTGAGGATTATTATATTGGTTCATGATAATACACACTCATTTGGAACGTTACTAGAGAGAGATATAGAGTCTTTGGGTAAAGGTTATGTATGAGAATGCATGCAGAGGGTATTGTTATAGTCTGGATATAGTGACAGGTTACATATCTATGTGAAAGAGGTTGCAAAGGATCAAAAGTTTTCAGAAGAAAGAAAACCCTAGTTTCAAAAGGCATACAAAAGATGCATAACATATAGGTCGCGTACATACACGGGATGCATAAAAGATAGGGCTCGTACATACACATGTTGTAGAACTACAGGTCACATATCTATTGTATTTAGTTAATACATGTTCTTTTCAGGTACAGATTGATTGCAGGGAAGTAGTACAGGTTGGCTGCAAGTCAATGGTACAAGTTGTTATAGTGGTACATCTCACAATGATAGTGCGACAGTGGTTCCATCATTCTACTTCTATGTTAGGGAAGTTGGATGGGGCAAGGATAGGTGGTTGTAGCCACCTTCCAGTTGTAGTTGGAGAACATAGGGGGTTGTAGCCTCCTTCTGGTTGTAGCTAGAGAATTGGGGAGTTGGAGCTTCCCTCAAGTTGTAGCCTGAGAAACTAGTGGGTTGGAACCTCCTTCCAGTTGTAGTTGAAAAACAAAGGAAGTGGGTGCTCCCAATGAATGTAATTCTTAAAGACATAT
>JASDQU010739358.1:80001-92041 GCA_032191745.1 Picea mariana | reverse complement strand
GGTTAGAAGTGGGTTAGACCTAAAATAAATAAAGTGAGTTAACATGGTTAGAAGGTAAACCCTTGAGGAAGCTACATGAAAGTATAAATAAGAGGCAAAGGTCTCTCATTTAATTACACTTGAGCATATTGAATATTTATTGTTTTGTAAGGCTTATTGCAAGTACTCATTGATACATCTAAATTTTCAAAAGTATGAGGTAGCACGAAGGGTTGACGATGAAAGTTTCAGAGTTATAGTGAATACAAAAAAACCCTAAGTTCTGAGGTGTATGCGGGCTAACAATGCAATAGGGTGTGTTGGCACAGGGGTAGACCCAGGGTTCAACTCTAACAACACACCAACAAACCCTAACTACTGGCCCTTTTGGAAACACCTATGAAGCAGATGAAGTCTCACCTGAAGTAGCAATAGGGGGTTGTAGGACATAGGTGTCTACAACCAGAGGAAATGCAAGGGAATCTCAGAACAACTGCACAATATATCCTAAAGAGTCCTTCATAGACTTACACTTAGCTTCGTGAAGTTAGCTATATCTCTTATCTTTAACACAAAAATGCAATAACAGTATAACAGATAACAAACACACAACATCAACCACAAAGAAAAATAAGATTTACGTGGTTCACCCTCTCCCTAGGGATACGTCCACAGAACTGTGTTTCTTGATATATTAGATAAAAACATACAGTTCTATCTGCGCACTTAGCTGCAAATCCTTTCTCTCTCTCTTTCTCTCTTTCTCCCCTCCCTGGGACCCCAACTGCAAGTTTGATCTTCACACCCAACTGAAGATCTTACAGTGCAAGAATGCATAATACTTCGATCTCAATGTTTCTCTCACCCACAATAATAGTAACAATAATACTAGCCAACCTTAACCAACCCTCTTAGCTCTTCTAGACCTTTATTTATACATTACATGACTCTTAGAAAACCTTAAACCAAAGTTTAGGTGTCAAAACCCTAGATCCAAAACCCTAGGTCCACTTGACCCGCGTTTTAAAAACTTCACCAGTTTGTTCTTCCTTCTTTTCTACGAAGTGCTCCAAAGCACCGGTGTCTTTTTTTTCTTGCTGATTTTTCCACGATCCATCTTCTTTGCTTCTTTATCTTCCTAGATTTCTCTTTCAATGACTATCTTTTCCTTTACTTCACTCCTTCTTTTCTGCTTCTTTAACCACTTCGACCCTTCCTCAGTTTGTGTTCTTCCCACGTAGTTTGTACTTCATCTTTCTTCTTCCTGAATCTTCTCTTTCTTTATTAATACATAACCAAGGGCTAATAGGCCCCCAACACTCACCTATGACTCGTTCCGAGTCACTTCAAGGTTGAACCCTCTATATCACTTCGAATGCAGACTACGCAGAGTAGACTGTACTTTCTACTCTGTCCCTCCCCAGCTTGTGTAGACTATCTTTTCTGTGTCTGGTACCCAGTTTCAACTACACCTGGTACCTAGACCCTTCTTCCTCTGTGTTTACTATGAGCTGCGAGGCAGCTGGTTGTCATAATATGGTTTCAACCGACTCCCATTTACCAAACCATCTTTCCATTCTCCATTAAGGGTATTCAATGGCACAATGCCTTCTTCTGTGACATAGGCAACTTCGAATGGTCCGAGCCAATGTGTCCTGAGCTTCCCTAGATGCTTCATGAACTTGTTGTCATATAACAGTACCAAATATCCCTTCTTAAATGCTTTCTTATTTATATGTCTATCATGGTAAGCCTTTTCTCGTTCTTTTTGTACCTGTTGATGAAATCCTGCAATGAACCTGTCTTTCTCCAGTTCTAGAAACCATGAAAGACTCTCTTGAACAACGCTGGTGTCATTCATACCTTTAAATTCAACAATTCTTAAACTAGGAACCAGGTATTCCATAGGTACTATTGCTTTCAGGCCATAAACTAGCTTAAATGGGGTCTGCATTGTCAACCTTTTGCAAGTAGTTCTATAATCCCATAATACTTCTGGAATTCTTAAATCCCAATCAGCTTTGTTAATGCTACAAATCTTAGTCAGTGTTGTCTCCAAGATCTTATTGAAAGCCTCGACTGTGCCATTCACCTATGGGTGGTATGGAGTGCTCTTCTAATGGTGAACTTTGAATTCCTAAGTCAAGGCTTCAATAGTTTTGTTAATGAAGTGTGTGCCTTTATCACTCATAAGGATCTTTGGGCATCCAAATATGGTTATGATATCCTAAAAAATGAATTGTGAAACTGTGGTTTCACTGCAGTCCTTAATTGCTTTGGCTTCTGCCCATCCGGTCAAATACTCTATAGCAGTGATGATATATCGAGCTCCTGTGCACTTCCTTGGTGGGTTAACAGGTCCCACAAAGTCAATAGCCCATTTCTCAAATGCTTGCAAAGTTAACTGAGGCGTTAGATGCATCTCATCCCTTATGGAAGGTTTCCCTATCCTTTGACATACATCGTAGGCTCTATAGTATTCCTTAGTATCCTTATGTAAAGTAGGCCACCAAAGGTCATCTCTAAGAACCTTCTTTGTTGTTTCTTTCCCTACATAATGTCCTCCTGTGATGCCTTCATGTGTTTCTACAAGAATCAATGGTCTTTCTGCTTCCATAACACATCTCCTCAAGATCTCATCTGGTCCCATCTTAGATAACTGCAACGCAAATTACCAATTGTTTCTTATGAATAACTGTATACTCGTGAGGTGCCATTCTTGTGGACAAAAAATGAACAATATCGATGAAGTGATCATCAAATTTTTTTATGGCCAACAAATGTGTATCTGGTAGTGTATCCTCCAGAATGGTAGGTTCCTCGCCATGTTCCAACTTGGATAAGTGATCAAGTCCTTTATTCATTCTTCTAGGCTTGACCACAATCTCAATGACATACTACTGGAATAATAGTAGCCAAATGCATATTCTTCCCCCCCAACACTGGATTGTTGACTAAGTATTTTAATGCAAAATGATCAGTGAACATCTTAAATTGCCCTCCCAGCAAGTAGTGTCTAAAATTTTGCAGCGCATATACCATAGCTAGGCCTTCTTTTTTAGTGGTAGTATAATTCCTTTCAGCTGTAGAAAGCTTCCTACTAGCAAAGTCTATAGGGTGGTCAATGTCTCCTGCACTTGGCCGTGCCAAGAGTGCTCCTAATGAAATGGATGAATCATCGAAATGAACATTGAACTCCTTACTCGAATCTAGAAAACTAGGATAGGCACAATGACCATTTTCTGCTGTAGTGTGTCGAAGCTCTATTGACATTCTTATGTACATTGGAACTTACTATCCTTCTTTACTAGCTTCTCCATAGGTGTTGTGATCTGTGCATAAACCTTAATAAAATTCCTACAGTATCATGTGTGTCCTAGTGCAATGCGCAACTATCTAACTGAAGTGGGGGGAGGCAGATCAACAATGATGGAAATCTTAGAAGGATCTATCAACAACCCCTTCTTACACACAATGTGCCCCAACAACACTCCAAAGGGTGAAAATAAAATACATTTTTTCAAATTCAGGGAAATCTGACATTGCCTGCACTTATATAACATCAATCTCAAACATTCAATATGATCATTCAAAAGACTAAAAACGGTTCAATAATCAAAGTATGCTTCCAAAAACTTGTGTAAAAAGTCCTTAAATGCTTCAACCACCACCCTGGAAAATATGGCTGGTGTATTATTCAAGCCAAAAGGCATCACAATGTACTGAAACAAACCCCATTCTGTTTCAAATGTGGTCTTATGTTGGTCTTCCTAAGCAATTCTGATCTAGTGATAGCCTGAAAATCCATCTGTAAATGAATAGACTTCCTGTCCTCCTACATTGTCTAGGACTTCATCAGTAAAAGGTGTAGGGAATGGATCATGTAAAAATGCATCATTCAACTTCCTTAAGTCCACATAGATTATGATTTCTCATGACTTCTTATCCTGGACAGCCATAGGGCTGATCCATTCATATTCTTCAATAGTTTCTATGATTCTGCTTCCAGCATTCTATCCAATTCAATCTTAACTTTCTGTGAAATATTCTAAGTTGTAAAAGTAGGGAAATCCTTCAATTTCTGATGTTGGACTTTCGTCAAATAGTTTGCATGCTTCTGAGTTTATGGCTGTAGGTGAAAATTTGATCAGACAGGGATGTATTTATTGGTTTTGTTGGCTGTCTAGTGGTTTTCTATACTCTTATGACTCCCTAATGAAGTGACAATGATCATATTTCAAGATGGAACAAAACCCATAAAATTGGAATGGAAAACATCATACATGCAATAGCAATTTAACTAAATAATGGCTGCTCTTTATTGGATATTATTGTTGAACCGATTACAATTAGAATAAGGCATGAATACCTCTCAGATATGCTGAAAATGATTGTTGTTGGGAGTTTAGAAGCTTCACAGTTCACACAGCCACGAAGAACAACCAAACTGTCCCCCACGAGCTAGCAAGAGGAGGCGATTTAGTGGATTATTGTCATGCTAACAATTTGGAATGTTGTGGCAGCTCTTGACTAGATGATCGACCTCTCCTCCTGCAATGAACAACCCACAACTACAGTCAATTTGCAGCAACAACAATAGTCTCCCTTGTATCTCCCACGTAGCATTAAGAAGAACCCACGTCCATAGAAAATGAGATGCTCGACCAGCCAAAGAACACGCAACTCTGAAGGTAGGGATCAGCAGGGATCATAAGCTGAGGATTTCGACCAGCAAGGGGCCACGCCTTGTACAATGAATGATTTAACCTTAATGCAACACACAACAAAATTAAGAGGTGCGCTCAGCTCAAAGAGATGATCCAACCACCAACACATGCCAAGAGAATGTTGTCCCTTCTTGCCAAATCTCCAATTAAAATGCTTTCACCAATGGAGTTCTTCGAATCACGATACCAATACCTGCAAATGAGAACCCTGAATGGCTTCTCCAATTCCTCGGCTTAGGCAGTTGGTTTCACTACCGAATCCGAGATTCCAAGGCTAGGGCAGATAGTTTCACTGCCGAATCCGAGGTGCTGAATGGGTTTCCAGCTGAAACCCTCGTTTGCTCATTGAGCTCTTCTACAAAATCAATTTCTCCAAATGAATAGTTGATATTATCTTTTTCCCCCTCAATCGTCCTTTTATTCATTCACTTGTACTTTTCTCCGTTAAAATATTCATTTAATTATTAATTGGAGAGAAATACCCTCAAAGAGGGGTTTAATAATAATAAACTCACTTTTCCTAAGTTTCCACTTTATAATTCGAAAGTGACTTTACTAGTATCATTTCCCTTGCTCATCCGTCTAATGGTTTACGGGAAACTGTATAAACCATCACGGTATCCCAACTGCCTAGGAAAAATGGGACATTACATTCTGCTTGTACTTGGGATTTAGCCTGTAAGGTCTCTGCTTGATAGGTATTGCATCTGGTCTTAGAGGGATCTTCATTTCTCACATGGGCCCTTTTATGCCCTTCATGTCTGTGAACTTGGTTGGAAACAAGTCCTGATATTCATGCAATAGTTCTACGATCTTGTTAATAGTAGCATCATCCGAATAATCTCCAATGCTTGCCATCTTAGGTGAAAGGATGATTTTAAGGATGGAAATTTATTTTAAAATGTAGAAACCTTGGTGAATCTTACTAATTCTTCATATGCCAAATATAAATGTTTGGCGATTTTTTTTTTTAAATATTCAAATTTCTAAGGATTTTATATAGTTTGTATAAAATTTTGGCGATTTTTAAGGAAAAATAATTTTATCCTATAAAATTTGGGTGAATCATTTTTAGAATAGCGAATCTTGTTTTGGGAAAAACCATGGAAAATTAGCCCAAGAGTGAATTTTTTCTCCTAAAATCATCCATGCTTAGGTGCTTGCTCTGTTCCAATGTTAACTTTCTTAATTTTAAGCGGTTTCCCTACAAAAGGTAATTCAATCCCTGGCCCTTCTATGTCTTGTTGTCCTTCAGTTTATGCAATGTTTACATCCCTAAGGTCATCATATTCATCAACATTAATATTATAACAATCCTATAACCACTGAAGGGGCACAATCCATACATATTTTTCTTGTTCAAAAGTGGGGTTAGGTGCCTCCTCAAAGACCTTTTGTCTTACAATTTGTAAAGCTTGATCTATTTTGGGGTACTGACTTTCAAATAGAAGTGTAGCTATAAATTTATGGTTCATACCATACCAATCTGTAGTGGCTAAGCACAGTTCTGCTTGAATATACCAGTTGATAGGCGTAGTGTCTAGGGTGTTATTGAATTTATGTACCCACTGTTCTTTAGGAATACTGTTCCAGGCTTCCTCATAACTTTGCACATGGTCGTTAGGAAAACTCTGACCTGTGTATCAAACTTTGCATCCTTCAGCTTGGTCCGAAAAGTGCATTATCAATAAGGTGCGACATTGCACCCATTTTGTGATGCTCTTCTTGTCTATTCCCCACCATCTAGTTGTTGCTGCTTTCAAGGCTTCATCTAGTTCCAACAATCTCTATTGCACTGGTACAATTCTCTCAAATTAAACTAAAAATATCTCTGAATGATTCAAACCATCAAATGTAGGAAGATTACTTACTTCTGTGCCAATCCAACGAACTGCTCTAGTCAATCTGGCACACCTCTGCGTAGAGGCTTCATACATTATGTTCTACCAATTCTCCAATGCTTCTTCTGAATCTGATGAGCATGCACTCTCACTTAGCCAACATAGATTTCCATCTACTGTAGGATTAATATAATCATGTTGTCTTTCTGTCAGTTTATATATGTTCTCTAGCTCGTATGCACGGTCTTCTTCTCTTATAGGTTATGTGTATCTGCAACCTTCATCAGGATCAAGGGGTGAAATGACCTTAAGGCCATTACCCTCGAATGTCATTCTATCAATCACTTTGAAGTCTGTAAATGTCCTTACTCCATCGATGTCTGTAGGGACATGTTCTAGTCTTCCAAAGGGGCTCACCGTCTGTTGATTAGCTATCCTGAGCCTGATAGGAGAGTAAATCAATCTAGGTTTTCCCATCAATGCCCAAGTCTTCTTTGTCATAACATTTACTTCTGATCCCAAGTCGAGGACCACATATTCCACGTCGTAGTCTCCAATCTAAGCACTAAGGTGCAGTTCCTTGTTTGTCCTCCTTTTTCTAGATACTTGATTCACAACTCTACTCAGTAGAGGATATATTCTTCCAACTTCATATTGTCTTACCAAGTGTTTTAGTTCTTGCACATCTTTTTCATCTTTAATCAAATTGATACAAGTATACAAGAAATCCATGATCTTGCTTACCTCTTTTCCTTGTCCAACTAGGGCAGACTTATCAAATGCTAGTGGCATTTTACATTCCCTTACTTCTGGTCGTGCCCTCGATGAAGAAGCCTATTCTCCTACAAATTCTTTCCTTGCTTCCTCAAAAGTATGTTTTTCTCTCCTTGGATCAAACAATTGTTCTTTCTCTATAGCTCTTATGATCCCCGATCCCTCCATAGTCTTTCCTGGAGTCACCCAATCTTCTCTTGTAATAAAGCCTCCTCTATTAATAAAAACTACTCTGGGATCCTCACCACGAGGTTCTGTTGATATTAGTTGAACTTGTTGGTTTCCTCCTTGTTTCTCCTGAAGTTTAGCTAACAACACTGGACATTCTTAGATGACATGATCAAATGAGTTACATAAGTTTCAAGTAGTACAAGGGTTCTGACAATCCCTTTCCAAATGACTTGGTTGGGCATAGTTATAGCAAATAATCTGACCTCAACCTCGACCCATGCCTCCTCCTCATCCTCTTCCTCTGAATCCACCTCGAGGGTTGAAGTTTCCTCTACTTGGGGAGTTGAAATGTGCGAAATTTCCTCGCTGTTGTAATTCTCCTTGGATTCTATATGTATCCCTTGATCTTTCATGCATGAGGTCATAAGCCCTATAGTCCTTTTCATCATGTCCCAAAGATCTACAGAATGTACAATAAATATTAGTGGGGGTATGGACATATTTATGCATGTAACAACATTCACCATGGAGATGTCTAGTTCTGCATACCTCACACAAGGGTATAGTAGCCTTCTTCAAAGGTTTAGGATCTCCAGAGGCCAAATATTCATTAAATAAGGGACAATGTTCTTTGTCATGGCCCTTTGATTTACATCTAATACACGAGATATCTTCTCTTTTCCTTTATCCTTATTCATGTCTTTAACCCGTAAAGATAAACTGGTTAACTGATTCAAAATCTGGCTCATACCTAGGCTGGTTTCTCCTATAGGGGATGCTTCTATTTTCATGGAAATCTCTAATGCTGCAGCATGCGAAGCGACCTTATGTTGCATCAGAGGGAATCTGATGTGTGGCAGGAGAGCAACGATGAACCATTCTTTATGTTGTTCATCTGGAATCTGAAAACTTAGGTGGTCTGTTAGGGTCTTAAACCTCTGATCAAATTCCCAAACAGGTTCAGTCACCTTCTTCTTGATTTATTTCAACTCTGTAATGCATTGTGACTCCAAATTAGGTTTCTTGAACTACACACCCAACGCAATCTTGATGTCATTAAGTGGCTTTAGTTGTGCATATTCTGAAGCAAATTTCATGTACCAGCTCAGGGCATGGTCCCTTAAGGTAGTACTAAATTGAGCTCTCTTGATAGCTTTGTCGGTGACTTGCTTAATGCTCCATACAACTTCGCATAAGAACCAATGTTGGTCAGGATCTTCAGATCCATCTCCTCTCAGAACTAAGTATGTGCTAAACTACTTGTAACAGTTCTCTGATTTCCCTGACTGCTCTAGTTACTCTGGTTACTTAATGCTACTAAAACAATAGGAGGAGTAATAGTACTTACTTTGACAGTAGGCACAGTCCCTGAAGTTTCTGGTTCTTCTCGGTGAAGTTCCTCAATCCCTACTTATTTTGTTTCCGTGAGCTCTGAATACTCTTCGTCTGACCTCCCTACTTCCTCTTCACTGTAAAAATCTTCATCTTGATTCAATGGTCTGTAACTCTACTTAAATAGGTCTGCAAGAGGAACCTTTCTGAACGATCTCCCACTACGTGTGTGTACAACCTCTGCGTCACTGTCGTTGTCTGAATTCTTGAACATTAGATTTAAACTCCAACTGATTAGTGTATCTTTAGGATATTGTTCTCGTACAATAACATCTTAATATTTAGCTTCAAAAAGTGTAGAAACTTCCCTCTATGTCCCTTAAATAAATATCTCTCATCCTGACAGTATGATTCTATTCTATTGATAGAAAAATCCGTAATGTATCCTCCAATAGTGCTATCAAACCAAAGAACCACTTCTCTAGACACAAAATTATTGACTATCTTGACTTTCTTGATCAATGTCATTGTCCAAACCATGGGTGGTCTAGATATGATCTCAAACTGGGTGTCTGCTAATCTGGCTAACCACTCATACAACTCCTTATGAATTCCTCCAAAGAAAATCTCATGCACATCAGTAAAGATGTCCCTGCCCAACCAGTCTTCTATACTAAAGATAGGATTATTGTTCTGAGCTTCGGCAAAGTCCCTTTCTTGTTCTTATATCCACTTATGAATCTCTGTCTTCGATGGAAACCACCTTGACATTCCCTTAAGAAGATCCCAGTCCCAATAATGTAACCATTTGTTGGCATAGGGGCAGGCCCAGGGTTCAACTCTAACAATGCAACAACAAACCCTAACTACTGGCCCTTTTGTCAACACCTATGAAGCAAATTAAGTCTCACCTGAAGTAGCAATAGGGGGTTGTAGGACACAGGTGTCTAAAACCGGAGGAAATGCAAGGGGGGTCTCAGAACAACAACACAATATAGCCTAAAGAGTCCTTAATAGTCTTACACTTAGCTTCGTGAAGTTATCTATATCTCTTATCTTTAACACAACAATGCATTAATGGTGTAACAGATAAAAAACACACAGCATCAACCACAAAGAACAATAATATTTACGTAGTTCACCCACTCCCTAGGGATATGTCCATGGAACTGCGTTTCTTGATATATTAGATGAAAACATACAGTTCTATCTGCGCAATTAGCTGTAGATCCTTTCTCTCTCTCTCTTTCTCTCTTTCTCTCTTTCTCCCCTCCCTACACACCCAGCTACAGGTTTGATCTTCGCACCCAGATGAATATCTTACAGTGCAAGACTGCACAATACTTCGATCTCAATGTCGCTCTCACCCACAATAATAGTAACAACAATACTAGCCAACCTTAACCAACCCTCTCAGCTCTTCTAGATCTTTATTTATACATTACATGACTCTTAGATAACCTTAAACCAAAGTCTAGGTGTCAAATCCCTAGATCCAAAACCCTAGGTCCACTTGACCCGCATTTTAAGGGCTTCGCCAGCCTATTCTTCCTTATTTTCCGTGAAGTGCTCCAAAGCACCCGTGTCTTTTTCCACTTGCTGAGTTGTCCATGATCCATATTCTTTGTTGCTTTATCTTCCTACAACTTCTCTTTCAACGACTAGTTTTTCCTTTACTACACTCCTTATTTTCTGCTTCTTTAACCACTTCAACCCTTCCTCGGTTTGTGTGCTTCCCATGTAGTTCGTACTTCATCTTTCTTCTTCCTGAATCTTTTCTTTCTTTCTTAATACATAACCAAGGGCCAATAGGGTGCATACATGAGGGTAAATCCATAGAAACTTGAGAAAATGAAGATGCTGAGGTTCTGGATTCTGAGATCAAGCTCCTATGAAGGTCTCCAATGATCAAATACATCATATCTATCCACTTGTTCAAAAGGTATGTATTATTTCTATGAGTAGTTGGATTTTTATGTATGCATGAGAAATGGTTATGGAGATTTGAGGATTCTCCCTATAGAAACTAGTGGTTGCATGGGATATTTTGTATAAGTCAGATCTACATAAATAGAGTGTTGGTATAATCAATATTTATCATTGATACTTCTTGCTAGAGTTGAGGCACATATTGTATTTCTTGGCATATGACTAAGGGTTTTTGTGGTACATGGTTGATAGCTTGTATTTGTGAAGTGGTTGATGTATTGAGAGGCTGAATATCAGAAAGGGTTTTTATTTCTAGTTCATGTGAGGATTATTATATTGGCTCATGATAACACACACTCATTTGGAACATTACTAGAGAGAGATGTAGAATCTTTGGGTAAAGGTTATGTATGAGAATGCATGCATAGGGTACTGTTATAGTCTGGATATAGTGACAGGTTACATATCTATGTGAAAGAGGTTGCAGAGGGTCAGGGTATTGTTATAGTCTGGATATAGTGACATGTTACATATCTATGTGAAAGAGGTTGCAGAGGGTCAAAATTTTTCAGAAGAAAGAAAACCCTAGTTTCAAAAAGCATACACAAGATGCATAACAGATAGGTCGCGCACATACACGGGATGCATAAAATATAGGGTGCGTACATATGCATGTTGTAGAACTACATGTCACATATCTATTGTATTTGGTTGATACATGTTCTTTTCAGGTACAGATTGATTCCAGGGAAGTAGTACAGGTTGGTTGCAGGTTAGTGGTACGAGTTTTTATAGTGGTATATCTCACAATGATAGTGAGACAATGGTTCCATCATTCTACTTCTATGTTAGGGAAGTTGGACGGGGCAAGGACAGGTGGTTGTAGCCACCTTCCAGTTGTAGTTAGAGAACATAGGGGGTTGTAGCCAAAGAATTGGGGAGTTGGAGCTTCCCTCAAGTTGTAGCCTAAAAAACTAGGGGGTTGGAGCCTCCTTCCAGTTGCAGTCGGAAAACAAAGGAAGTTGGTGCTCCCAATGAATGTAATTCTTAAATACATATAAGAAAAATATTTACATGGTTTTCTCTCACTTTGGGTTTCCATGTAAAAACACTGGTGTACTGTGTATGTGTATGATTGCTCATTTGTTCATTGTTTGTTTACTCTACAACTATTGGATGATAATTCTACATTGATATAACACTTTCATTTTATGGTTAAAAAGGATTAGATTTCTCTATTACTAATTCACCCCCCTTCTTAGTAATCCAACAATTGGTATCAGAGAA
>JASDQU010739358.1:2615-17750 GCA_032191745.1 Picea mariana | reverse complement strand
CCCAAATCTAATTTGTAACTTTGTAATACACCTACTGTATATGATCACATACCTACAAACCTTCCTTAACTTTAACAACAAGAGACTAGCATTTTCATCAAACTTTACTTTAGTCTCACATGACTAGTTTTGGATTAGTGAACAACCCTAACTTGAAATAATCATAACTATGTATCTGTAATGAATAAATATATGAAAATAATACACAATGTTCTTCAATGTGTTTTATGCAATTCCTCTAGGTGTCAATACTTGGAACCTCTCAGAAAAGGAGTTATATCAAAAATGGCATACCTTGTTGAATTTTGGCTTATTCTAGAGAGCGAAATTGTAGAGCGTGCCCCGCATGGAATATTTGTTGTCTGGATCTAAAAATTCTACACAAAATACTACAGACTGTACTGTAACCAACGCATTTGGTCTTACTGAATTTGAATTTGTTATGAAAAAATTATGACGTTTTTACCCGAAACACATGTTTTAGACTAGTTTCAGGACTAGCCACAAACCCTATTTTCCACGGAGTGTAACTCCAAATATACAACGACCCACAAGCTGAAATTTGTACCAAAACTACTTGGATATGTTTCCTCAATGACCTCCCAATTTCACGGTCTGAAAAATTCTACAAAAAATGTTATTGCGAAAATTGTGAGATGGCCTGTAAATAACATACCTTAGAAAGCATTATCAAAAGAATTTATCCTCCCTTGAATTTCAACCTTCTTTACTTCACCTTCCCTCTAAAATTTGGCTTAGATATCATTTGGTTACCTCATTCAAATATAGATATTCAATATGCTCAAGTGTAATTAAAATGAGAGAGCCTTGCCTCTTATTTATACTTTCATGTAGCTTCCTCAAGGGGTTACCTTTTAACCATCTTAACCCACTTTCCTTATTTTAGGGTTAACCAACTTCTAACCACTTGTCCAATTAGTAATTTATTCATTAAATTTATTATTTAAATAATTTATTTTGTATCCACTTTGACTTATAGTACACTCTTCACTTCACTTTACCTCAATGGGTTACCTTCTAACCATCTTAAACCACTTTCCTTATTTTAGGGCTAACCCACTTCTAACCACTTGTCAAATTAGTAATTTTTCCATTGACTTTATTATTTAAATAATTTATTTTGTATTCAATTTGAATTATAGTACACTCATCACTTCACTTTATTATTTACCTTCTAAAATCTCTTAAACCACTTTGACTACTTTGACCTTTTGGGGCTTCTAGATGACTCATGATGGTTCTCCAACTTGACATGGCCATAACTCTATAACCGTGAGGATTTATGTGACATTCCACATACCAATGGAAATGGAATGACATGTAATATACATCTATAATATTCTTACCTGCAAATATATCAAAACTCATACCATTATCCATCAAACAAACTTGGTTCCATTACCCAAACCTTTCTCCAACTTCGCATGGCCATAACTCTCTAACCGTGAGAATTTATGTGACGTTCCACATACCACCAGAAATGGAATGACATGTAATACCCATATAGAATATTTTTACCTTCAAATATATTAAAACTCATACTGTTATACATCAAACAAACTTGGGTCCATTACCCAAACCTTTGTGCTACCAGAATTCGCTATTGGACTTTATCCAAGGGTTGAAATCAATCACTAAGGGTTTAAATCAATCTACAATATCACTCTCCAATGGTTGAAATCAATGAAGACCAACAATCCATACCAACTGTCCATCAACCTAAGCCAATTTTCTGACAACTAGCTCCTAAACTATCCCTAGACTAGCCCTAAAAATCTGCCCTAACCTCCTACTAACATAGGTGCACTTATTGAGCTAACTAGGAGCTGATTTGATTGGGTAAGTTTTATGTTATAGACCTTGGTTTTATACGTCCATAAGGCTGGTACATTTACCGAAGAAACCCTAAACATAGATTCACCCATAACTTACCTTTCTACCGTCAACATTTTCTAAAAGTTTGCCATTTTATTTTACTTGTTTAAATACAATTTTTGGGTGGATTCTTTTTGTATTTTGGTGGCTAGATTCACTGTTGTCACAACAATTTTTCTACAGCCTTAAGGATGAAAATACTTCTGCATACATATTTATGAAAACCATAACTCATTTCTAAAGTCTCATGCTATAGACTATGAAATTCTCCAGTGTTTATCTACTTTGTTTCAAGCACATTTCATTGGACTTTTAGCAACTTGCTAGCAACTCAAATACGTTTTTATTTGAAAATATATAATTTTATATGTTTCTGCAAATTATGGATAAGAAGCCTAACTTTCTAATCCAACTAACATATTATACTGCATAGTAGTTGTCATTGTGTCTCGAGCAGGTACTAATTTCTTGACAATTCATCCAAGGCTTTGGAAACCTCAAGACAACCTAAGACTCATTATAAACCTTCTGTTTCCATATATAATATTGACCTTTAGGGGATTCACTCTTTTCATCTCCATTTTCACACCCCTTTCCCCATAAGGTCATCGCGATTGTCTCCTAAGAGTGACCTAGTCACCCTTGAAGTGCGGGACCTATATTGTGATGACATTGGGTATAGTGTCCCATAGTTCTCGTCATCTTGGTGGTTGGGTCGGGATAACCCACTTTATTGTTGCAACTACTTTACCCATAATCAATATACTCACAACTTCTTGTTGCAACTAATTGATTTTTAATTAATTGCTTATCTCAACAATTTTACCCATGATTAACTCCTAGTTACAACCGCTTTGACTTATAAACTCCTTGATGGCTTTCTAGGATCTTCTAGAATAATTGACTTCTTTGTTGACTTTCTAGGGGATTCTAGAATATTCGTGAGGGTCCTCCAACTTCACAAAGCCATATCTCCCCAACCGTGAGGAACCACGCGATGTACTACATATCACTGGAAATGCCATATCATGTAATATCCATATATGATAGTATTACCTATAAATTCAATGATCTTCATGTTTTTATTCCTCATACAAACTCAGGTTCCTTAAACACACCTCTAGGGCTACCATAATTTTCTATCGGACTTGCTTCAAGGGTTGACATCAATCTCTAAGGGTTGAAATCAATCTACAAGATCAACCTCCAAGGGTTGACATCAATGACAACCAACTGTCCAAACTAGTTGTCCAACATGTTACCCATGTTCTAGAGCGTGCAACAATTGTACATGTATTGAATATGTGTAGGCATTACTTGCTAGGAAGAAGGTTTTTCCTAATGACATACCAATGTGGTCAAATTATTTATTCGACCAACCAAGGTTAAATGCCAGACAAGTCAGATGGATGGAACTAATCAATTATTTTGATTTTGAAATTAAGAACATCAAACAAAAGGAAAACAAAGTGGTAGATGCACTCAGTTGAAGTGTACAAACAATACACTTAGAAACTGCACATGTGGGGGAGTATGATATCAATCAGAGGATTAAAACCCTCTTGCAATAAGATGAGTTCTTCGATCAGGTGAGAAAAGGATTGTAACAAGAACCTAGAGAGAAGATATATGAAGAATATCATCTTACAATTGATGAGTTTTTGTTGTATAAAAACAAAACGTATGTTTCTAATTCAATAGATTTGAGATATCTGATTATCGATGAGTTCCATAAGAGACCTTATGGAGGTCGCCCTAGTTACCAAAATATGGTAACAACGGTAATACAATTGTATTACTAGCCTAGAATGAAGCATGACATTGTTGAATACATTGAAAAGTGTCTGGAGTGTCAACAAGTGAAGGTTGAGCACAAGCATCCTGTAGGATTGTTCCTTTGCAAATTCCAAAGTGGAAATGGGAGACAATCTCCATGAATTTTATTACTAGTTTTCCAAGAAAAATTAAGAAACATGATGAAATCATGGTAGTGGTGGATAAACTAAGAAAGGTAGCTCAATTCATCCCTATTAAATCTACTTTCAAGGCTATATATGTTTCTAACATTTTTATGAAGGAAATTTTTAGATTACATGGTCTACCCAAGACCATAATCTTGGACGAAGATTCTAAGTTCACTTAAAGGATTTGGAAAATATTTTTTGCAAGCCCGAGAACACAATTGGCATTTAGCATGGCCTACCATCCTCAGAAAAATGGTCATATTGAAAGAGTGAATATAGTATTAGAGGACATGTTGAGGATGCATGTTATGCATCATCCCATGAAATGGGAAGAGTACCTAACTCCGGTAGTATTCTCCTATAACAATGGTTGTCATGAATCATTGAAAATGAGCCCATTTTAGGTTTAATATGGTCAGAAATGTAGAGTTCCAATTTTTTGGGATGCTCTAGTGGAAAAACTCACACTTATACCCGAGCTATTAAAATAAATGGAATATGCAATGATTAAGATTAGGCACAATTTGAAAACAACCCGAGATAGGCAAAAGAGCTATGCAGACAACAAAAGAACTCATAAAGAGTTCAAAGTGGGAGAAAATGTATATCTTTAGGTAAATATCAAAAGGAGTTCGCTTAGAATGGGGACATGTGCTAAGTTGGCACCCCGCCATTGTGGACCATTTGAATTCCTTGAAAGAGTGGGGCCAATGGCATACATAATTACATTAACACCTATTGTTAAATTTCATAATGTATTCCACATATCCTTGTTGAAGAAATATATTCATGATTCTAATCATGTTATTGATTTACCTGTTATATAGGTGGAACCAAAGGGAGAATTTCAACCCAAATCTCAATTCATCCTGGAAAGGAGAGAAACAATGCTCCAAAACCGATCCATCATGCAGGTCAAGGTGCAATGGAAGCACTTTGGAGAAAATGAGTCTAGATGGAAACTGGAATATGCCATGAGAATGACATACCCATTTTTTTTTTTGGTATAAGTGTATATATATATGGTTTTTTAAACATTAAGGATGATGTTTCCTTAAGGGGGAGGGGGATGTAACACCCCATTTTCACCCATAATTGTAATTATGCTAAGACTTCATATAATTGTTATTATGAAGCTTGTAATTATGTTGGTATTAATGAAAAACACTAGACAACTAACTAAGAGGGAAAATCCTTGAGAGTATTAACCATGATGTCACAAGAGGGAACTAATGGAGTGGGATGGATGAGGTGTATCGGTGAGGTGGAGTGGAGAAGCTTCAATGAAGAAAATAGGAAGCTTGATTAACACTTTGTCCTACACCTGCAAATTGAATACATCACCTACACACGTACTTGAAATTGCATGAGACCACATGAACTGTTAATGAGGAAATTGAATTGGTGGTTAAGGAATTTAATATTGCTAACAATACTGATCTCTTGAGGATACAATGGGTCAAATAAATAGCCTAACGAATAGGAAACCCACAGCTTTTCCCTTTCAGGATTACGAACCCCAAATAGTAGGTTGCGTCTATAGGAAGTCACAGGAATCCCAAGGGATTTGGGGAAGAAGAGGCCAAAGGTGGAAAAACATCACTAGATGAGTAAGATGGAACATAAGAGGAGACACTCAGGTGAATGGAACATTGAGGAGAGGTGTTTGAGGGCACAATGGAATAAGATAATAAATTGGAGAGTTTTCCTTGAAGTAAATAGGAAGCTCTTCCGAGATATTTTTGATCACCCTAAAACAGAGAGGAGTCAAATCCAGGTTGGAGTGATAGAGGGATACAAATTGGTATTTATTGGAAATAAACTGACATTGGAAACGAGAGACTTCCAAGGAATTGTGTACATAGTAGGTGTTCCCTTGTGCAGAGGAAATCCAGTAGGGAAGGTACCTAATAAACCTATGGAAGCCCCAAGTTCAGTGAAAAGGGTGCAAATTTTGTTGTTGTCAGTGGAGGAAGGAGAGTAACTTAACTAGATCAATATGAGATGGAAACCAACTGAATCATTCCCCTTGTGATATCGTGTCTTGGCATGAGGGTGGCTTGTTGTAGGAAGGTTCTCTATAGCATAACCTAAGGTTGGGAGGAAAGGAATCCTCTCTCAATCAGTTGGATGTTGACATTTCCCTGAACAGATAAGTGTTTATCTTGACTTGTTTGAATGTTTAATGATGAGGTAAACATGTGGTTTTATGATTTAAAAGGTAAATCTAAATGCATGTAAATAATAAGTTGAATTCTTGAGTGAAGTGGAACATGCTTGTTTTCTTTCACATTTTACCTATTAAGTCCATGAAAATAAGCCAAGTATGGTAGCTTGTATTCTTGGGGATCTTGCTGCTTAGGAGGAAATCCTGCAAGACATGGAAAAAATATTCATTTGGAAGATGGCATGAGTGCCCTAGTATTCATAAGGTCTTGTAGGGGTTAAATAATATTGTACTATGAGGGAACCTTATGCTCATGAGTGGAAACTTTACACGATATGAACAAAATCTTCATCCAAGACTAGAAGAGGGAGTATTATGGTGTGTGGGTAAGGTCTCCATGGAGTTCATAGAGTTTAAATCCCTCGAATATTCCACCTATGTTGAATGGAAATATTTCAAGAGATGAAAACTTCATCCTGAGGAATCACGAGAGTGTTAGATGGTATCAGGGTAGTTTCGTAGCCCTTGGAGATCTACAAAACCCTTGAGGAACCCCTGAAATTGGTTTAGTCCCAAGTTCTAACTATTACCCAGTGAAAAACCCAGTTTCTTAATCGTGATGACTCACAACAATCGATTCGGCATATAGAACAACTCTAAATCGTTGGCTAAATGGTGCCACCATGGGAGTGACCATGTGGGATGTTGTATTTAGACTTTGATGGGGGAATCTCCGAGTCGACGAGGATCGTCAATATATCAGAGAATTACTAGGGTGAGTTTTGGACAATTGGATCCAATTATGAGATTATCAGAAGAAGGGTTGTTGCAGTTTCGGAAGGAGGGCTAGGATAGGAGTCCAAAGATAGGAAATCCAAGGACCGTAGATCCATCAGGAGGTGTCCCATGATATCTAAGTCATTGGATCTAACGTGGTTCGATCTGAGGATATTTTCCTTAGAAATCTAACCTCCTTGCGGTTGTGTTATCCAAGTAAACCTAGGTCATTCGATAATGTGAACAAGGATCCTCATATTTGTTGTAGTAAGTGTCGTCACAGTGGTATCGATCTTTGAATATGAGATGTTGTAATGGGGAATACACCGAGAGTTGGAGTTACCACTGATTTGAAATGGAATATGGGTCATGACATTTGTTGAATTGTTGCAAGATCCATTGATCCTCAACAAGTGCCAAATAAGGTAGGAAATAATTGTTGGGTGATTTGATGCATCGACGAGATCAGAGTCGTTGATCCCAGCACCTGAGAACCATTGGATGTCTATGAATTCTCTTTCAGAATGATACCATCGGAGAAGAGGATGACCTGGGTGGTTGGATGTTTTGATGGGGACGAGCTAGAATAATTTTTTACTATTTATTTGGCAATGGGAAGAACTCCTAACCATCTGATTGAGGATACATAAATCCTCAACCCTCATAGTGAATCCCATGGAAGGATTTCATGATGAACAAAGGAGGATTTGTATGGAAAAGCTTGTGATAAGAGAAGTTTTCACCTAAGCACTGATGAACCCAAATACTCAACCTGAGTCTTGAAAAGAGGAAAAACCAAACATCAAACCAACCTAAGTGATATTATGGGGGTTGAATGTGTTACAACTTCCTATGGTTATACTCAAATCCAGTTCAACTTGGATACCTTTCCACATGCAACTGTCGACTATTATATATATATAAATATATATATATATAAATATATATATATATATATATATATATATATATATATATATATATATAAGTTTTTAATTAATGAAAACCATTTATGAAATGGCCACTCTTTAAACGAATGAGAAAGGTATGCCACTTAAGACGTGAGGGAGAGCCATCAATTAAATATATATGTTTAGTCAACTTCATGGGGGAAAGGAGTAAGACAAAATTAAAATTATCAATGCATTTCTCCAACACTTACCTATCTCACACACCCAAAAACCAATCCAACATCCTCAAGGATGAAAGAAACACTTTCTAGGCATGCATATGGTCACACTGCCCCAAGGAATATAAGGAATTCCAATGCCACACTACGTATAGCCTATATGGCATGCATGTGGACTCAATGAATATATAAAGACTACATGCAATCTTTCAAGAGTGAACATAAATTGTGTGGAGCCTTTTAGGGAGTTTGGATGTAATGAATGGTCATGGATTCAATAGTTACAAGGCTTCAATAGTCACAAGGATTGAGAAATAGAATTGGAAATTTATCTATTAATTTTCAACTAATATCTCATGACAAATTTTGATCTCAAATCCTAGAGTAATATGAATGTTGGGAATTACAAAGCTATTGTCATTCTTCAATTTCTCACAGGGAATGAAATTTTGAGTAAACTCAACAAAAATACAGTTGGTAATTATTCCTTAGCACTATTGACACACTCAAAACAACATATTAACCAAAAATAAGAGAAAAATATAAATCACATATAAGAGATTTCTTACTCAAAATAAAATAAATCACACAATCGACACAAATATTTTACCTTGGAAACCTACATTGGAAAACTAGCTTTGAATGGTTTCTTAGTTTTCATTTCAACAATATTTTGTTACAATGCAACTCATGGATCTATGGCCATTAAACAATTCACATGAATCCTTCTCCTTTTCATTCTCTCCTCCTGGCCAAAAGACCATTTGAGAGTGAAAGTACAAGAAGAAATAGGGAGAGTTGGGGTAATTGGAAGGCCAAGAAGCCTGGCCTTTCATTTCTCATTCCTCAGTCTTTTCTCTCCTATTTTTTTGTATTTTATTTTATTCATATTTTTCCTTCTTTTATCTCATTCAGCTTTACATTTGCATTGTATTTTATGTATTATATAACCTTCATTAATTGATGAATTACACTTCCCACAGATGGGGTTCCATACACCGAGAATATGCAATGGAAAATTACTGCCACTTGGAGGCTTGACGAGATAGCATGAACATATGGATTGTCAAAAAGGATGGAAAAAAGCTTGGACAAGCATCAGATCCAAATGCCTACAGGTCATAAAAATGATGGGGTGACTGATGAGACCTACATGGTTTGTGCCAACCTTGAAACATGATGATAAGGGGATAGATGGTAATAAGGGTCATACAATTGGTTAGTAGATTAGGTAAGAATGTCGTACGTCGAGGAGTCGAGGGTGGCTTCCATTATTGGGAGAGGAGGCTCGTATAGAATCAACTATTGTGGAAGCCAAGCACCATGAATAATAGGTATGTTCAAATTCATGGGAATACTTTGACAATAGAGGGAATTGATGCAAACAATATAGAAGAAGATATCAAAAGGAATTTTCATGAGAGGGTGGATGTGAAAGGAAATATAATTATGAGGATCTGGTATAGTGGGTTGACGTTAGTTAATTTAATAAAGGAAGACCGATTCATGTGGAGAAGCACTTATGAAACCCAAGGGAAATTTAGCAGTGACTAGGAGCAAAAAGTTGGCAAGGAGGTTTTGTGTTTCTCACCTCCAGGAAAGGATCAAGGGGGAAATCAATAGTGTTAGGGTGGTTTGTGTTCTAAGCGGACGATGAAGTGTAACTTGAGAAGGAGAGAAAAATAAAATCATGTGGAAAAGTCAAGGTCATAATTCAGTGAGGAATAAGGGCTTGGGGGTAGTGGGAAGACAACCAAACAAATATAGGTTAGTAAGGAGTTGCAGGATGGAAAGGAAAGTAACACGGGGAAGTTGACCAAAGGGAAAGAATCCATAGGAATCATCCTCCCAAGGTCTTGTAAGTTTAACTAGGGATTCTAGATCAACCAGGATGGAGGATTCTAGATTTACATACCTCTGTTCACATGAGGAAAAGAAAACATCAACAAAAATCAAATAAGTAGTGTGAATTCAGAGACAAACCATCTCAAAAGAAGGGATAATTCAAGAAGTGAATGGGGGTGGGTTGACGACCTGTTGTACTCTAGGACTTGGGAAATGAAATACTTCAAGTTAGTAGAGACATATTGGATTGTAAGGGCCATGGTTGACCAAGCAGTGGAAAAATTAAGAAAGGAGAACGAAGCCACCCTACAAGTTGATAAAATGTTGGAGGGGAAGTTCGAGCTATTTTGTAGGTCTCAATTTGGTATAAAGTTTAGAGTTACTTCAGATGAGCAGAAGCGAGAGAAGAACCAAAGTGCTCAAATGGACTTGAAACCTCCTGAATTGAAGGATTTTCCTATACCGATAGAGGATGAAGAAAAAGTGCGAGATGCTGGAGAAATCACGAAGTTGGAGAAACCCCAAGAGATACCAAACAAAACCATTGTTTGAATTCATACGATATGGTTTTTTTCTTATATATATATATATATACTTAGACATTCTAAGATAGAAGTCTGATATGTTCTCGGGAGATAGGCTCCTAAGTTTAGCTTTCAGACTGTTTGATGCTTTATTTTGAAGACACTATTTAAATATGAATTAAAAAATCATGGATATCTATACTTTGGCGAGCGTATTGGTTTCCATTTTGGTAGGCCTTCCCCAAGCTCTCTAATTTTTTCTATTTATAAACAGAAATACAAAGGCACGTTTTAGATTTTATTTTTTTTTGAATTACACTTGTAGGTACTAACTCTTACAACTATTGACTTGCTTTAATCCTTTTCAGATCAATTTGCATACCATTCATGATATGTTTTTGATCAATAACTAATTTCTAAGAAAAAAATATAATTATCATCAACATTTTATTAAAAAAAAATATTGTGATAAGTTATGTCAATATAGTAATATTGGCACACTAGATATATTATTTAGTGATAGAAAAATGATTAAATTAATAATAAAATTACAACTTCTACTAATAATCAATGATAGTGGTTTTGAATTTTTTTGACCAATGAGCCATCTTTGGATGGATCCCGAGATGATTAAGAAAAGAACACAAAATTGTTTCTATACTTTTATCTCTTTCATATGAACCATCAAATGTCCAATTTAATGCTAATTTGAAGCAATTTCCCTCACTATTGTCTTTTGAATGGTATTGACCTTCATTTGTAAACAATAGTTATATTTTTTATAACATTATCCATACTAAGCAAGGCTGCATGGTAGCGGAGTCCCTGCCAGGTTGGGATGGGAGTAAATGTGACCTAGTACAGACACGTGGCTAGAAAGTTGAAATACATTGAAATACTTTTACACATAGGAAATATGTACTTTTGTAATGGATCGCGGGTTGTCGGGATGGAGATATACAAAAAGAACCGACAGTTCTATGATACAAAAATTGGACCTCTGATGTTCTCTGCAATACAGAAATCAAGGAGTGGAGTTGCAGACTATAGAAATTCATCACAAATAAAAAAATTATACATACGAAATATGTACTTGTATAAAGTAGATATTTAGTTTTATACATATGAAATTTCTACTTTTATAAAGTATGGGGAAGAGATTTTATAGAGGATGTAGGGAGCCCTCATTGCATACTTAGCCAGTTTTTGGATCGCGGGTTCTCGGGCTGGCGGGTTCAAAATTGGGTCTCTGATGTTCTGTGGCCTACAAATAGCACCAAAAGTTCCGTGATATACAAAATGATAGGCGGAGTTTAGTTTTCTTTAAAACTAAATCTTTTCTTGGACAAAAAGATATAGCATTACCGAATTAGTTTTCTTTGCAGACGTTTTATAGAGCATGCAGGGAGCGGTCATTCCATACTTTGCCAGTTTTTGGATCGCGGGTTCTCGGGATGGCGGTTTCAAAAATGGGTCTCTGCTATTCTGTTCCCTACAAACAACATCGAGAGTTCCGCGATATATAAATTGACAAGCGACATTGCGTGTCTGTTACATATCTCTGGAAATTACATCAACATTTAAAAAATCCACGTCGTTGAAGACAAAAAAATTAGCATACAATAGGAGACAAGAAATGTAGCATATCCGAATTAGTTTTATTTGGAACAAACAAGAAAGGTTCCTGGAAACCCAAAATTTAGTATACAATAAGGGCATTATTGAATCAATTTTCTTTGTAATTTATCAAAAATTAATAATGTCTCTTACATGTTTCTGGAAATTGGCGGGTTCAACATTGAGTCTCTGATGTTTCGTGGCCTACAAATAGCACCGAAAGTTCTGCGATATACAAAATGACAGGCGGAGTTGCAGACTATAGAAATTTACAAAAAATTAATGTCTGTTATACAATAGAATAGTAATAACGTTTTCCCGAATTAGCTTGCTTTAAAACTAAGGATTTTCTTGGACAAAAAAGATACAGCATTGCCGAATTAGTTTTCTTCGTACACGTTTTATAGAGCATGCAGGGAGCGGTCATTCCATACTTTGCTAGTTTTTGGATCGCGGGTTATCGGCCTGGTGGTTTCAAAAATGGGTCTCTTTTTTTCCGTTCCCTACAAACAACATCGAGAGTTCCGCGATATAAAAATTGAGAAGCGGCATTGCGAATTATACAAACTTTTTATAAAATAAATAATGTCTGTTACATGTCTCCGGAAATTACATAAACATTTAAAACATCAACGTCGTTGAAGACCAGAAAATTAGCATACAATAGGAGACAATAAATGTAGCATATCCAAATTAGTTTTATTTTGAACAAACAAGAAAGGTTCCTGGAAACCCAAAATTTAGTATACAATAAGGGCATTGTCGAATAAGTTTTCTTTGGAATTTATCAAAAATTAATAATGTTTGTTACATGTTTCTAGAAATTTAAATGATTTCGTCATATAGACTAGGATTGGGGCTCCCGTGGACCATAAAAAGAAATAAGTACAAGAATTAGGAATGTCGAAAGAAGTGCGCGACGATAGAGAGGAAGACTTGAAAAGAAGAAATTGGAAGTTAAGAGTGTTTGGTTACAGTTTTCTATTGAAAGAGGACATAAGTGGATTGATAAAGAAGAGAATATGACAACATAGACTTAAACTGGATTGATAAACAAAACAAGATG
Source organism: Picea mariana (assembly GCA_032191745.1). Lineage (NCBI taxonomy): Eukaryota > Viridiplantae > Streptophyta > Pinopsida > Pinales > Pinaceae > Picea > Picea mariana. The sequence continues at coordinate 4,765 of JASDQU010739358.1, read as the reverse complement.
GCAGTATAAACTTACTATGATTCCTCTATGTTTTTGTTGCTGTCGTCGATGGGCATTGTAGTCCTATTGACCGGTTGTTGCATTTCCTGGACAAGGCCATCCATTTTCTCTTGGAACCATTCTTCGATGTAGCATTTCATGGGGGTTGTGTTGGTTTCTCCCATATTTCTATGTCGTAAAGGTCGTTTTCTAATTTCCTTAGATCCATTGAAATACTATGTAGAGTCTTTTCAATTTCTTCATTGTGTGAGGCATAGTCCACTACCCAGTGCTCGTGCTCATCTAGACGATGTTCAAGTATGCTGTAAAACATTTCAAAAGACAACCCCTTTAAAATATCAACTTGTTCCTTGAAGGCTTCTTTGGTGACTGACAAGGATTTGAGAATTAAGTTAGGATCCTGAACCTCATTGGTATTTTTGGCTAAGTCCATATAGAGAAGGCTTGTGAATAACTCTTCCTTTTCTGATATGACTTGTTTACATGACTTGACAATGAGCTGTAGGTTGTAAACTTTCTTTTGCCAGCATGCTTTTACTTTTTTGGTGTGCTTTGGCGAGGGGAGTTACTCCTGTATTATTTTCAGTTATGATGTGTTGTCAACATATTTGGCAAAAGGGACCTGTACCTGATCACATAAAAGTTGTTCATTTTTAAAATTCGTCTCCAATTCTTCCAGCAAATCATTGGCCTTATTTCCGAAGGAAACTAAATTTTGTGATGTTTCCAAGGCTTCAGTGACTACCTACATTCTTTGTTGATGTTATTCTCTACAAGGGCTCTTGAGAATGCAAGGAGGACAGAGGATACTTTCATCTTCACTGCAGTGGTAGCAGGCACGATTTTTGCCAAAGGACTGGCAAATTCTAGAGTTTCAAGGAAAACCTGCTCAAATTCGTTGAGGCGTTGTTTCATATTGGCATTTTCTGTCTCAATTCCTCCAATGGAATCACGAAGAATGTCACTGGTTCCTTGGTGAAATTGGCATATTTGGGACGATGACATTTCTCTAAAGTTAATCTCTGCGCAAGATTTTCCTTTCCTGTTTGTTACATCTCTCTTTTCAATGACCAGACTTTTAGATTGGCTGTAAAAAATAGCGCTCTGGATTACGAAGGATTCATCTATGTCGAAAAATTCGGTGTCCGATATTTCCACCGTGAACAACCCAATTTTCTGCATGTGCTCAGCTTCAATTTCAAGTTGCAGTTTTCCACTTTCAATATGGGGTTCCTCCGCCTGCCCTGCATTGATTTTTCTCTTCTTCGTCAGTGGAATTTTGTGAGAACTATCAATATTTATGTGAGGAGGGTTCTTATCTCCTCCTCCGTTCGAAGATTTCTGGGTTGCTTTCTTACTGGGGTGGACCATCGAAGCGATGCTCCGTGATGTCGCGATCTTGGGAGTGTTGGCAGGGCACTAGGTACTCTTCTCACCAAATACTTTTCCATGTTGTCTATACAATTCAGTGGCGCTTTGCAATCTCTCTGCGTCGCAATCGACAGAAGCAGGATTGTTGTTAACACTGTTCCTGTCTTGGGTCAGGTGTGTATGGATAAAAGAGGTGTTAAAACCAACACGCAGTAAATTTTCTCGAAAAATGCCATTAGGGTCGAACCCTTTTATCATTTCAATGTACGTTAGGTTCAATTTCTTGAAATGGGCGGAAAACTCGTCAATCTTGTTGATGTTTCTGCACACGAAGTCTCCGACTTTCCAGGGCAGAGGAATGAACTATTTTTTTTTCTTATCATGGAAAAAATGCAACCAGTGGTTGTATTGCCTTGCTATTTCTGCAACAAACATCTTGTCCTTGATGTGGCATGGAAGGAAGGCAGGATTTTCCTCTTTCTCAACTATGCCCTTCCTGTTCAAAAACTTGGTTGCCTAGCCAGACATCCGTGAAGCATCCTTGCCTAACAGTAAATCTTTGAAAACTGAGACAAAGCCATTAAAAACTTCATAAAAACAATGGGAGGCCTTGTGTCTCCACAGGGCCTCGTGCCAGAAAGTTACTAGGTCGAATCCACAGTTTATTTTATTGGAAAGAGAAATTTTTGGAAACGGACAACAATACACAATTGCGAAAATCAAGTAGGATGACATATAAAATTTATTTAATTCTTTGAATCATGACAAATGGCAGCAGA
>JASDQU010739357.1:283460-297271 GCA_032191745.1 Picea mariana | reverse complement strand
AAAATCCAACAGCTTATGGAAAATTTTCTTTGGAGAGGAGAAAATAAAACTATGGGATTTCATCTATCCAAGTGGCAATCCATTTATTCCCCCACGGAATTAAGGGGATGGGGTATAAGGAATATTTATTGGTTTTCCAAGTCATTAGTTGCAAAATCATGTTGGAGGGGAATTTCTGGAAATTGTTTTTGGAGCCAAATTCTTAAAGGAAAATATTTAAAGAGTGTAGATTTGATCTCTTGGATAAGAAAAGGAAACTTGAAGTACCCAACAAACTCAAACTTCTGGAAAAAATTTATGAATTCAATACATCTCATAAATCAGTGGCTAGCATGGAATATTGGGAATGCTAAATAGGGCATGCTCGACAGGGACCCCTTCATTAGTGATAACACTTGTTTCAAGCTCTCGGAATCCCTTATCCAGAATCTCGATATGAATGGTATTTTTTCCTTAGCACAAGTTGTTGTAAATAATATATCCGACAATTCTCAAGATTGGATAAATTCCAACCAAGTAAACTTATCTAGAGCCCTGTCATTGGAATGGGAAAATTTCACTACAGGTTTGAATAGTAATGGAATCACTCTTAATCAATCAAACGATCAACTTATGCGGTATTGGAACAGGGAAGCCATAATTGATACAACGAATTCAACTTATGAATGTATTGCTTTTACTTCACATTATAGGGACCTCAAATGGTGGTTTAATCCAATCTGGAAAATTAACATTCCAAGCAAAGTCATTTGTTTCATGTGGTTAATTTTAAAAGATCGCATACTAACTGATGCAAATTACAAGAAAAGGGGAGGCATAGGCCCTTTTGTATGTTCCTTATGTCTACAAGATGATGACAACATAACATTTATTAATCCAATGTGAAGTTACAAAAAATATTTGGAAAGAAATCTTAAAAGAACTAAATTTCCTTGATATATGGAGGCAGACTACCATAGAAAAAAACTTATTTCATTGGTTTATAAAATATCTAGATACGAAATACATCCCATTCCTTGTTAGCTGGAGAATTTCGAAATTTAGAAATAAAGTGCTATTTGAAAATTGGAAAAGAGAGGATGACAAAATCATCTCCAACATACTACTTGACATCCATGATTACAAAAGCAAAGGTAAAGGTGAAAAAATGGATTATCTACTAAATCCAATAATTTTTTATGAGATTCCAATTGTTTTTTTTATGGAGCAGCAGTTAATACCATTTTTGGAGCTGACATTTTCATAAAAATAAATGCACACTATGTTTATAAAGCATACTTTGCAAGAGGGAAGGGAAACAACATGAAGGTTGAAATCTTGGGATTGTGGGGCTTACTTTTTTTTGCACAGAAACTATCCATAAGGAAAATGATGGCAACGGGGGACTCCAAAGTCACTATCGACTAGATTAATGAAATCTCAAATCTGAATCTGTTATATCTTCAATGTTACAAAGAAAAAATTCAAATCCTTAAGACTAGTTTTGAAGGAATATAGTTCATGCACATCCATAGAGAATTCAATTCAGAAGTTGACAAACTCTCCAAGAAAGTTGTGGACAGCACACTGGGATGTTTTTATTATGAATAATTGTACAAAGAGAATGTCATAAACTCAGGAAACTTCATGATTTTCTAATGAAGTTATACAATGAAGATATACAATACCCTCAATTTACAAAGGAAGATTAATTTTTCAATATATGCCCAATATGAATGTGTTTTATAATACTATATGACAAATGTCAATAGAATATATATAGTACTAGGACATTTTTTGTTGAACAAAAACAATATTAAGAAAAGCTTGAAAAATATCCAGATCATACAGATCCTTTTTGTAAATTGGAAGTACACTTAATTCTAATAGAATAATAATGTATATGTTTTTTTCTGTGTGAAAAAAACATCTATTACTTTTTTAATCTTGTAAAAATTTGGTTCGAGCTTCACCACAATAAATAATAYGGGTTGGACATCTATTATTTTTTATTTTTGCATGCTTATTTTTATACKGTAACATCCTCAAATGTAAAGTATTTTATTTCATAATTTTTAAATATTAAGTATTTTATTTTATAATTTTCAAATATTAAGTATTTTATTTAATAATTTTCATTTATGGAAATTAGTAATTGAGTTTATTAAAACAATTTAATTTTAATATTTGAATGATTTTTGAAATATTTTGATTTGTTAACTTTCCTTTTTTGATGGAAAAATGTAAGAGACAATTATTTTTATATATAATAAATGTATGAAAAAAATTGAACAATCACATTTAAAAGAGATTTCTATAACTTTATGAGTGGGTAATATGATTGAATTAATTCAGAGTATGATTAAACTAGTGTTAGAAGTTATTTTCTATCATTGGAAGACCCTAAAAATCATGGATATTTGAACCTGAAGGGAAATAGCTTCAAGGAAAAGACCTAGGAAATGAAAAAAATGTAAATAAAATATATGTGGGAGGAAGGACGTTGCTTAGTATGTTATCTGTGTAGATATTTATAAAATATTTTTGAAATATTATAGTAGATTTATTTTCATAGTCAATCCCAGAAAAAAAGGAGTTCCCATACACCAATTTCTTACAGAATAAGTTTATATAGAAAAAATAAAAGTGAAGTAAACTAAAAACATAATGATCTATTTTTATTATATTTTACAAGTTAAATATAAATGCAAAGAAACCTAAAAAAGATTTTTAAAATTACATTAAAATATTTTTATAAAGATAAAAAATTTGAATACAATACTAAGTAATAAATTTGACAAAGTTGATTGAAAGGAAAATTGATAATATAACACAGTGTGTTATATTATCAATTGAATGAATATAACATAGTGTGTTATATTATATATTGAATGAATAACAATAGCCCTGAAGGGTAGAGAAGGATCAAATCTTTAGAGTTGTAAACATTTTTTAGAGTGCAAATCTTGAGAATAAATTAAAGATTTACATATTTAGAGATTAAATCCCTTCAGAAGCTTAATAAACCTAGAATTCAATGGATATCTACTAATAAATTAATACAATGATAATTGTAATTTTGAAACAAATTTGTGAAAAAAAATACACTAAAAAAACATTTTTATTATAAAAATGATAAATAATATAAATAATTATTTATTTATAAAAAAACAATTTTATAATAAAAAAAAAATTAATAAAAAAAAGTTAACCCAATGATTCACCTAAAATACATTATCAATACGAAATCTTATCTTATTTCATACAATCAAATACAAAGAAAACCGAAACATCGTCCATTATTATATGTAGTAGATAAATAGATAGGATGACTATACCTATGGATTAAGTATGCCTTTAGGGAAGACGATCGTTGTGGTGGGGGACAACCGCGACCATTTATGGTACACTATCACGGGCCAACCATGGCCAGCTCTAGTACACTATCAGGGGACGAAAGGTGGCATGGATCCTCTCGGTTTCATTGGTTTCATTTCTTTCCATATAGAATATGGGTTATCCATGTGTTGTTGCTCCACATGTAGGTTCGCAGAGTGCTCCACATGTAGGATGGGGATCGAAAAATGTTATTCGATCAATCTCTAGCTGCCAAGAGCTTGTGAATATTTCTTTTTAATGGAGGATTATGGGATAAGATAATTAGGTGTAAATATTTATTTGACTTTAGTGTGGAGCAGTGAATTAGGTTCGAGCGCAAGTCCCATATGGAATTAGGGTCATGTCCTCCTTCTTAGTTCTTGGTCAGTTAGTGGTATGGAAAATCGATCTTGGTAATCTGGTTACATTTGGAGAGGATCGTTTGGTAGATGTAGGTGAAAGTTAAGTTATCTTTCATAACTTGAGATCTCATTTGAGGGATTATGGATAGATCTTTTTGGTAGATGTTGGGGTCCAAAATACAATGAAGGGGAAGAAGGTAGTGTTGGATTTTGTTGGATTTTGATGGAGGAGCTTGATTTGTAGGGTGACATGTCTATAGAATGGATCAATTATATTTTCCTTCTAGTGCATAATGTAGTGAGATAAGGATGATGCATTAGTATGGAATTGGAATAAGGTAAATAGTGTTATTATGGAAAAATTGGGATATGAGATGTTATCTCATGAATTGTTAGGTGGTGAAATGAAATGGTGGTGGACATTTGGGGAAATGGAAGATCTCTTTGAAAAACCACATTTTTTTGTGGCTAGCAATGATAAATAGGATATTGATGTGGAAAAAATTCAGAAGAGATGTTGGTAGGGACCAAACAGGTTGTGCTATGTAGAACATGGACCAAATAATTGTGTGCTATGCAGAACAAAGGAAGAATCGGTGGATGATTGTTTCTGAAATGTTCTTTTGCAAAGCTGTTTTGGAAAGAGGTATTTAAGTTTTTAAATGTTATTGATGGTGTTTGGAAATTGAACTCTCTAGATAAATATATGAGTTAGTGTTTGAAAGACCATCGCATTAAATATTTTATTGACCTTCCTAACTATATGTTATGGGGAATTTGGCTCTGGTGAAATCAAACTTTATTGAAAAACAAGTCAAGTAGTTTGGAGTTCATGGCTCACATAATTAGAGTGCATTTCAGGGAAATTAAGAGATATTTGGTATCTCCAAGTGGTAGGGGACGTGAAGGTTGTGGCAGATATCTTTTTAGGTGGAAAAAGATCAGTTGGGAAACCTTGTTCTAATTCCTTGGAAACGTAGGATTAGGAAGATGCAGTGATTTGTTTTCGCGGTTTTATTTATTGATTCCTAAGCAGACAGAAGGTGTTATTGATTTAGATGAAGGGATAATGGTTTGCAGAGTGGAGTAGCTCTTCCGGAGCTTCAAAACAATTATATTAATCATAATTTCTTTGGTTCGAGTTTTGAGGTCAATTATGTCCTATGTTCTTTGAGGATACTTTGAAATATTTATTTTAGTTTAGTTTATATGGTGAGATTGTGTGAACAAGTTTTTTTGGGTAGGAAATTAAAGTATTCTCCAAAAGTGAAATGGAAATGGTTATAAATATTAAAATAAATTTAAAGTATATAATTATAAATTAAAAAAAATTGCGAAGGAATTAAAATTTTATAAAGGGTTAGACATACTGTGGGTTTTTAAAAATATTGTGTGGTTGCTGGAATTTCTAAAAGGTAAAGAGATTATGTTTTCCTAAAAAAGGACAGGTAAAAAATATTTAAAAGTACGAGATAAGATAGTTGTAAAGACCATCCAAAGAAATCTAACTATTTTCACTCACGCTCAACCACAAGAAATGGTGAAAAATCACATACATAAACCATGTTTTACTTCAAATAAAATTCAATAATTCTGCCATAGATTTCCACCCAATTGTTTAGGTCTTCTTTTTTAATTTTCTCTTTAAACCACTGTTTCCCTAACATTTTTATGAAAAACCATATTATGAACACACAATTACCATTACGAGAGCCAATTGTGTATTAGCAACGAGATAATTCATTGTTTCTCTGTAAAGTAGGATCTGTCCATCTACAAAATATCTTCTCCTCAGCGCAAGCTATTTTATAGCTCCACGTTTTCGAGGAAGTATTAACGGCCAAGTACCTTGTATTATAGGGGAAACAGTTATTAGTGGAGCAAATGTTATTTGATAATCAAATTTTGCGGTTTGACATTGTACATGGATTTTTTGGTTTTCTACTTCACATTGCAATTTTAGCATTTTAATATTTTTTTATAAATTTTCAAATTTTCATCACTTCATAATATCAAAAATATAATAATTAAAAATGAAATGTTTTTGCTAATTAATTAGAACAGTTGTTACTAATTTACTTCATAATATCAAAAATATAATAATTAAAAATGAAATGTTTTTGCTAATTAATTAGAACAGTTGTTACTAATTTTATTAGAAGAGAGGAAAGGAAAGATTATTTTACTACATTTTTTTTTTCAAAAAAATTACACATTATATTTATGATAATATAATCTTTTTACATAGACTACCTCATCACAAACCAGAAATACCAATCATAACTAATCTTATGTACACTTGTTTCCATACCAATATTACACGCAACTGCATATTCACAGCAAAACCCCATGGCAAAAAAATAGTCCATGCATCAATATAACATATCAATGCATATGCAGAAAAAAAAAAAAACCCTACTAGAAAAACCTTGTTCAAGCCAGGGCAAGGAGAGATACAAAATTACAACTTTAAAAGGATGATAGGTCCCTCATGGCCTCCATTCCATTGGTTGTAGGCGATATGACCCCTGGCGAGTGTAGAGACTTTTTTGACAGTCCAGCAACCACTGTATTTCTTTCTCGATAGATATGAGCAAAAGTAATAAACCTGAAAAAATACACTAAGTCATATATTCTATTTTTCCAGCCATCCAGATTAGCCACCTGTAATATGCCTTTACCACTAAGCCACTTTATAACAGTCAATGAGTCCCCTCATATATAAGTCTTGAATACCGAAATTTTTTGCCAATACAATTGATGCCCAAACTCCCATAAGTTCTGCCTTAAAATTAGTTCTTGAAATACAGTTTAAAGTCCATCGGTTTGAAATACAGTTTAAAGTCCATCGATATTCAACTAGATTACTAATTTGAATAAATCCTCCCGCTCCTCATAGATTTGCATTGTGTTGTGAGGCCTCATCAATCCATGCAAGTATTTTGTCTTCAGGGATAGAGATAGGTTGAAATCTTTTTGAAGAGACCGCAACATTGATTTGCATCGGGACCACAGATCCTCTAACAAGAAAAAGGATTCGATTCTATTCGCCGAAGGTGGTCGTTCTTCAAAAAGTTTGTTATTCCGGTCCTTCCATATAAACCAGCAAATGAAGGAAGCTAGCTCTCTAATCGAATTGTTTTGAAAAGACCATTTTTGAAAGCATTCCGTAACAGAAACTCCATTCCATCCATTTGCCAAGTTTAAGCTCATTTAACTCTTTCCCAAATTAAAACTGTGAAGGGGCAACTAACAAACAATTTAACTCTTTCCCAAATTAAAACTGTGAACGGGCAGTTAACAAGTAAATGTTGGCTTGACTCTTCATTTGATCTACACATAATACAAATACCACCAACCCCTCTTCTGTAGATTGTTTTACTACACCTATGAGTTCACATTGTTGAAATTTGATTTCTTACTTTACTTTGTATATTAAGTAATTTTTATGACCCATTCAAAAGTACAAGTTACTTTTTATTTGATATTCAAATTCTTGTGTACCATGTCAAATTTTTAATGTGATTTCAAATTTCTTCATTTGTTCTTAGAACTTTAAAATAAACTAGATTAAATTGTTTACACTATTTCTTTTTGAGTTATTATTAATTTAAAAAAAAAATTATAATATAAAAATATTAATAATAAAAAAAAACTTAATGAAATTCTTTATTATTATCAATTTCATTGTCCCTAAAATTTAAACCTTTCATGTTCTCATATATGAATATTTCCCATTGAATATGAATCTTGCATGTTACATGAAAATAACTATGAAAGTTTCTTATGGCGTATGTATTATATCATCATTAAAAGGAAAAATGTTGTAGAAAATTTAAACCTTTCATGTTCTCATATATGAATATTTCCCATTGAATATGAATCTTACATGCTACATGAAAATAACTATGAAAGTTTCTTATGGCGTATGTATTATATCATCATTAAAAGGAAAAAATGTTGTAGAGATTATTAGTGACTCTAAAAATAGTTAGTTAATATATAAATTAAAAAAAGAAACTAAAATTTATATGGCAATAACCTTTGATCTCATTATTAATGAAAATAATTCTTATATCCATGAAAACTAACTTTATATTTAACATAAAAATAACTTTGTATTTAACATAATCAAATTTGAACCAATTCATTACTAATTTGAAATATTATATTTTAGAATTTAAGTATAGTGGGTTTCATTTAAAAGGGAAAGCATCCATATGTAATAACACATTTCATTCTTTTGAGTAACTTTAAGAAAGATGCATTTAGAGACTTAAAAAAAAAGGATATTTTTAGATTAATAAAATCTAGCTTCATTATCTCTTTCTAGCAATTGGAAAACCTTTTACAAAAAGAGATCATGATTGAAAAAAGTGACATGCACTTTTAAAGAAATTCTAATTGTTTCTCTACCAATGAAAAAAAATTCCTGATTGACTTTAGAACAAATTTCAATTCTAACTAGGATGGAAGTACTTGTAAGAAAAACCTACTCTATAAATCATCCATTACATTTTATGGCATATGTAATACATTAAAGAGGTCAATCAACTTATATTAAGTGCTGAGTGTACATCTATAGTAAATATTTGATATAGAAGAGATTAAATATAATGAGGAAGACAATAAACTATCAGTATAGTGTACAATATCTTTATATTCCAAATGCATCATCTTAATCCCCTATTCAAATTTTAATTATTTTTAGTCTTCCATTCCACATACACCACATCCTACAAACTTCATGGATAAACCTATTTTAAAATCTAAATAAGTTGTTCATCCATGACATTCAATTTTAACAAATGCAAAAAATATTCATCCATGAGGTTTAATTTTTAAAATGTCATTATTTAGGTTTAAAATCCAAGAATTTCTTATTTCAATTTTTAAAATTTAGAAAAAAATGTTTTTCATCTATAACATTTAATTTCAAAAGGTGTCAAAAATACTTTTCATCCATAACATTTAATTTTAAAATATACCATTATATTGATCTCTAAAACAATAAACAAAATCCATTTAAGTGACAAATTTTAATTAAGTTCCTTAAATAACTCTATAATTTGTAGAATTAGAAGATTAAAATTTTAACTAAATTCATAAAATAGTTATATAATTTAAACAATTAGAAGATTAATAAAAGATTAAGAAATTCAATGATTAAATGTTGCAATTACACACCAATTCCTCTTACTTTTTCTTCATTTTTCCCTACATATCTTCTACCATTGTTGCAATTACACAAACGTTGACTTTTGCACCACATAATCGAATTCAAGCAGGGATGAAGAGCTCTGGGTTGAAAACCGAGGCAGAAGCTAAACTCTTCGAGACAGGAGTGAACGTGGGGACTAAGACACATAGGAGGAGGAAGGGGATGAAGCCGAGATGTCTGACAAAGGGAAAATGAATTATCCCATACGTTGTTATCATACTATCCATGTGAGGAGAGGAGAACATGTGACGAGTGAGAGGAATTCCTCCTAGGGGGAGTATGAATCATGTGCCGGATGTTATGTTTCGTGGGATGACGTCGTAAATCTCAATGTGGATAGAGGATAGGATCACATCCCCTCGTAAATCTTAATAATTGAGCTGATGCTCCTTTTGTTTATGAGACTTGGTAGGTTTTTTTATTCTTGAATAATCTGGATAAGGTAAGTGGGTCAACAATGAAGCTCCATTGATACAAGCAATCCCTTTATCCAAACTCCTAGCGGATTTGGCTAGGCTATAAGCTTTTCCATTTTTTTTTGCAATAGACATTTTAATACTTCATAAATTTTTCTCTTTATTTATGATTCTGTAAATTGATTTTATAAATTCCTTTTTAAGGTATTTTAATACTTCATAGACTTCAAAGTTTTTTCTTTATTTATGATTTTATAAATTCCTTGAAGGTTGGATTGGATTTTTCTTTACTGAGCTTACAAAACCCTTTTATGATGACCTCTAAATTAGCTTACAAAGCCCTTTTATGAAGAACTCTGAATTACCTATTACCTATTACAATGGCAGTTAATGATTAATCTGTTTTTATCTCCCCAAGGGTATTTTGTAATCTGGTTTTATCAATTTCATCCCCAAGGGTATTTTGTAATCTGGTTTTATCAATTTCATCCTCAAGGTTATTTTGTAATCTGGTTTCCTTTGGGGTCATAAATATATATGAATATTATTACGAAGATAAGATATAAAATTCGACATAAAAATTAAGGTAATTATGCGTATTTTTAATAGGATAGATATTAAATGTAATTTAAATATTAATAAATATAAATATTTATGAACTAATTTTGAAATTTTATAGAAGTAAGATAAAAATGATTTAATAAAAAATATTCAAAATATAATAAAATAGTAATTTTGGAAAACTTTTCTAAAAACAAAATTCTAAAGAATATTATAAATATTACAAGTAAATATATAAATATATATAATTATGTTACTCTATATTGATAAAAGCTAAAATATTACAAAATAGATTTTAATTTTTATACAAAGTAAAGAGCATAATCATTTTATCACTTATAAAGGAAATTTTTATTATATTTTACCATTTACATATACATATAAAGGAAAACTTCACATGATTACTTTTAAATAAAAACCTTTCCCATATATATAAACAAAGTATTTGAATAAATCTTGATGAATATCACTATAATTTTCTTAAAGAGCATAATCATTTTATCACTTATAAAGGAAATTTTTATTATATTTTACCATTTACATATACATATAAAGGAAAATTTCACACGATTACTTTTAAATAAAAACCTTTCCCATATATATAAACAAAGTATTTGAATAAATCTTGATGAATATCACTATAATTTTCTAGCAATTTTTTTTTAAGAAAATCTAATTCAAAAGACTATTTATAAATGTTTACAAAAGATATAAATATTATAAATAACTAGCACAACCACATTAATAAAATTGGTTCATATACATTAATAGATATTATTATCAAACACTTTTACTAATTTGGTTGTAATGTGGTTGTGTTAGTGTAAATTTTAACCAACCTACTAATTTTCCAAAGCAATTAGACCTTCAATTTTATAAAAGTAAGAGTGAAATGTATATGTGATAAATTTATGAATACACTTTATTTTATAAAGCAATTAGACCTCCAAATTTATAAAAGTAAGAGTGAATTGCATGATTGGATACAATTTAGACATAAGTTCATCAAACATATATGAAAGTTAGAAAGAGAAATTTATGTGATATTCTTTCTAGACACAATTTCAACATGTATTCATTACATATTACCAGAAATGAAAATCGCAACTTCAGTAAAGTACCAACGATACACAGATTGATGGCTTGACTTGTATAGAAAGAAATATTGTTGAGAATTGAGTTCCTTCACTACTCACACAATTTAGGTTCCAATGTATACATTGGGTTTTATGTTGGTTTACATAGTAGTGCCTCATTAGTTTAGTGTAATTAGTGCCACATTATTAGTTGTGTCATGTCCCCACATTATCCCTTCCATGTGTGCAACTCTTGAAGGATTGAGACACTATAATTCTTCTCACTTGGATGCTCGGAAACACCAAGGTTACTTCATCTGGACTATGCCTCTTCACCTAAAGCATACCCATACTCTGTTCTAGGCTACCAGCGAGTCACACTCCTACTCTAGTGCAACTATTGTATACTTATACATTCATTAAATTCTTTAACACTCGGTCATATCTAACTATACATTCAATAACATGAGATGCCAAGAGAATAATAGATAAACAAAGAATATAAACATAGATAAAGTGTTGGTAGCACAATCCATACATAAAACCTGGCTAATTATTCTTTATTGCAGAAAATTACAACATGAGCACTATCGGCTCAGTTTACAACTTTGGCAGATCCAAATGATCTGCCTCACCTCACCAAGACACTCATGGAAATATTTTTTTCCACAAGACTACTTTTCACAACCGTCTCCACTACCACCTTCGGTGCACCTCATATGTGCCCCCAACTACAAACATGTCGTCTCTTTGTTTCTGTAGAATATTTCTCTTTGTTTCCAGAGACTTTCCATATTTTGATTCTTCCTCACACATGCCTCCACATACATGAACCTCCATACTTGGTTAAAATCTTCCCAACATGAATTCTCCCAGATATATTTGTCAAATCCTCCTCTTCAAGTCAACAAAAGTCCTCCGAGAGTGGAGTGACTTGGCTCCTTAAGGGAGTTCCTCCTCTTTGTATACCTCGAAATGATAGAGCTCTCCTTGTCTCTAAGTTCTCACAAAAATTATCTTTCTCCATTGTGCACCCTTATTCTCTTACAGGCTCTCCAAAGTTCACCATCATGAACAATCACATCCTTTGGGGTTGTCACACCCCTTCGGGACCTCTATCCAAAGAAATTATCATACCCCTTTGTGGGCCCGGTAGCCCAAACGAACCCATGTGCTCGTCAACCATTATTCCCCTTTAGACTGGTGCACCAAATCTTGGTGCACCCCTCATGTCGGCATGCCCCATCTGTCTAAATAACTCATCCTCTTAGGTGTGCACACCCCTTAGGTGAGTTGGGATGACTCTCCTAAGTGTGCCCCTTATTCCTTAGGCAATTTTTCTTCGTTGATGGAACGTTGTAATGACCACGTCATTGCGACGACAAAAGAGACATACAACAGGTAAAAAAAAAAAATTTGAATGTTGCATTAGGAAATATACATCACAAATTAATAATGACATCACTGAAAATAATGCAATATATAAATTCAACAAAATTAACACATTAACAAAAATCACAACGCAAAGCTGACACATCATCATTGTGAATGACGAACACATATCGACGCAATGTCACAATAAAAAGTATACCATAATTAGTGTGTTTACACAATTAATCATGACGTACAAGTAGTCTAACTATTCTCATAACCATCCTTCATCATAATAAATTTTCATTGAGCTCTAGAAGAATAACATCAAGACCATCAATCCTAACATCAACTAATCAAGGCACCAAGGAAATATAAATAAAATTCAACATGCAAACCCCCAAACGCACATACCATCATCCGTAATAAAATTTTCATCTCATGCAAGGGACTAATATTTAAACCATATAGTACATTATCATTCAATGCACACATGGATTCTAAAGCCCCTACTATCCATACAACACACCATTGAACTGTGTGTGAGCAATCTATTCAATAATCCATCATTTACAACTCAATGATTCAAGGCGCCAGATACTTCGTTTAAAATTCAGAAGGCGCAAGAGAATACATTGATAAATTAGAAGAATGTTTGGAAAAAGCAGTTTGTGTCAGCCCTACACTCACTGGTATAGTCATCAATCTTCTTCTTTATGTCGATGATATCTTTCTTATGGCAAGGAGTCCCCCTGATCTTGAAAACCAACTAGGAATCCTCAAGGATTTTTGTTGCAATATGGGTATGACTGTTAATACTGATAAGACTAAGGTCATGATTATTAAATCTAATAAGATCCCTTATGATACCTTTGTATATGACAACAACAACTTGGAGGAAGTGAATTCATACAAATATCTTGGAATTGATATTCACCACAAGCTTAATTGGAATTATAGCATTTAGAAAAGGATTATTGGGGGATGGAAAGCTTATTATGGGCTTGAAAACAATTGTAAATCAGCTAAACTTTGGAGCTGGGATAAGAAGAAACTCCTCTTTGAGACTCTTGTTACACCTGTTATTTTTTATGGATGTGAAGTATGTGGTTGTAGTATCTCTCGTGAATCGTGGAGAAAGACAGAGAAAATACAAAATAATTTTATAGCCTATAATCTCAAAATTAAAGGAAATACGCCCTATCCCATCCTCCTCGTAGAAACTAGCCTCTCCCCTATTGAGAGCATGGCTATGACTAGATACCTAATGTTTAAGAACAAGTTAAACAACATGGAAGACAAGAGGCTACCTAAAATTGCTTCCAAATCAAGTCATAACCACCATCGACTCAAGCGAGGATGGCATAAAGACGCCCAATCTTGGCTAAACTATTGGGGAATAATGGAAGAAACCATTTTGTAGAATAAAGATACTATTAAAAAAAAC
>JASDQU010739357.1:245385-262370 GCA_032191745.1 Picea mariana | reverse complement strand
AAAGGTCAGAGAGCCAACATAGTTGGAATCCATGGTAGTGGTGAGAGAAAGGTTTCCTCTTGGTTATATTGCTTAACTACAAGCTCTACAGTTTGGAGGATGAACACTAAGAGTTTGATGGAATCCCTCAACGACATGATCATGTACCATTATGATGAGTTGTTGGCTAATTTTCCATGTTTTTTACTAAAAAATATTTTCTATTCGAAACATGATTCTCCCAAATTCTATAGTATAAAATTATTTTACCTTAAAAATCGTCAAAAATTTATACAAACTATATAAAATCCATAGAAATTTGAATACTTTTACAAAAATGTCGCCAACCATTTTTTAGTTGGCATATGAAGGATACGTAAGATTTGACAATGTTTTTACATTTTAAAATCGATTTCCAACGATAAAATCATCCCTCTAGAAGACCTTAGTAATAGGGGGAAGAATGTGGTATTCGACACGTTGTCTTTGAGAGAAGCTTGATAAGTTTTGTTCATGGGGACAACTTGGAAATTTTTGGTTATTGGGGGAAGTTAGGTCAAGAGTTCTAGTTTTTGGGCACATGTTTATGGTAGCTCATGGTTTTTTGAGCCTATGTATTGCATGTAATGTATCTTTGACATTATCCTGGAGGTGACAGTGGAAGGATCAATTGGCTGGATTGGAAAGATTCGATCAAGGGACTAAATATTTGTTCGTTATGTTGATGGAGTTAAGGGAAGTAGATTGTGGGATCCTACTACCCACAAATCATCATTAGCAGATATGTGTACATGGAACAATCATAATTTGTTCATGATGAGAAAGAGATATTTGTTTTCAAGCTCAGGAAGTCATTGTATGGCCTCAAGCTTGAGCAGGAAATGTTACAAGATCTTTGATTCCTTCACGATGATAAAACGTTTACAAGAAATTTGGATAACCATTGTGTTTATGGTATATTCATTATCTTTTTGATATAATGTTATGCTTGTATCAAGCACAAGCATGGTTGAGATCAACAAGTTGGCTCAGTTGGCTAGGAAAATTGACATGAAGCATCTAGGATAAGCTAAATAAATCTTGGGCATGGAAAAACATAGAGATAGGAAATATGGTAAGCCTTGGTTATCGCAACAAAAGTATGTGGAAAAGATACTTAGGAAATTTGGTATGAATAATGTGAAACTGATGGATATCTCTTTGACTTTCCATTATAAGTTTTCTTCAGGTTTGTGTCTAAGTAACGAAGAAGAAAAGGGCTATATGTCTCATGCATCATATGCTAGTAGGAAGTTGGGTGTATACGGTTAAATAGTCATATATTTGACATGCATTTTGTGTTGTCAGTGGACACATGAAGAAACCAGGTAAAGAGAATGGAAATGGGTTCTTCAATATCTAAGAAGCACGAGTATGAGCTATAGTGGTTGCAACGATTTAGTTTGTGGTTATTTTGATTCATTAGAGGTGGAGTGGTCCATACAAGAGAAAATTTTGTAGGCATGTTTATAAAACTAGTATTGTTAGAGAAGATGTAGTGGTGTTTGGATTCCATTGGTTTGAATGAAGGTGATGTTTGATTTATTGGGAAATTTAAGGTGGATATTGTTGGGTTGTGACAACACACACCTTTGTTGTTACATTTATTTGGGTGGAGATTTCTCAAGCGTTTGGATTTCCATATGATTGGAAATGCTCAAGAATCTCTTGTTTAAATGAAGAATCCCATGAGAAGCTTCTGGAGACTTGTAACCATTTATTCATTGGCTAAGCAATAAAGGATATCATTGCACCCTCATTTCTATTTTTTTCTTTTTTTGTTTGTTGTGTGTGATTATTTATATTCCCTTTTCATCTAGTTCATGAATTAATGTATTTAATGGATTAAATACATTTATTTAGAGATTTTTCCAATTGGTTCCACAGAGGATATGAGTGGGGTTTGAAAGATAAACTTTGGTTTGTCCATTTGATGTTGAATTATTGTCTCATACAAGAATATAAAACTTGATTTTATTTATCGAAGAATAACTTGGTTTAACTCTTTGAATAAATCTTCTTTAGAGTTCACAAATATTTGGACCATAAAGAATGAAATTTGTTATCATAATACATCTTCCTTAGAGTTAATATATATTTGGATTCTAAATAATGGATTTTTTTAATCAAGTTTTACAAAATTATTTTTCATCAATATAAGAATTATTTAGAATTCATATATATTTGGATTCTAAATAATGGATTTTTTTCTTATTAAGTTTTACAAAATTATTTTTCATCAATATAAGAATTATTTATGTTAAAAAAGGAGATTAAAATTTCTTATCATATGGATTATAATTTTCTTTTTAATTTTGTTTATAAATTAACTACTCTATTGTCAATTAAATAATTAAATTTATAGTCATAAATAATTTCAACAATATTTGTATTTTTGACATTACTATAAAATATGTATTATGTCTAGAAGTGTTTTCTATATATAAAGCAAATAAAATAAAGTGTTTATGAAACATAATTAAAACACTTAAATAGTGCTATATTCAATATGACATGTTTAATTCCATATTTATTATATATAAAATAAATAAAATAAAAATAAAATGTTTATAAAAAGTAATTAAAACATTTAAATGGTGTGATATTCAGTATGACATGATTAATTCTAAAATAGATTTAAGTTGATATTTGATTATAAATGTTTCATTGAAATACAACCTATTTAGTATTTAAGTTGATATTTGATTATAAATGTTTCATTGAAATACAACCTATTTAGTATTTAAGTTGATATTTGATTATAAATGTTTCATTGAAATACAACCTATTTAGTATTGAGGTTAAAATATTGTTTTTTTTTATATTATAAAAATTTAAATAAAATTAAAGATCATCGAAGAAACTGTGGTAAACATTATTAAATAATTAGTAATGCAACGTAGTGGTTAGTCTCTATCCATTTTAATGTTCCGTTTAAACAATTAGGTTATCTGAATTCCACATTAAAAATTTGACAAGGTACATAAGAATTTGAATGGTAATGTTTAGTTTTAAACAACCCATGAAAATTACTTGACGTACTTGATGTGCCAGGTAGGACTTCAAATTTCAAAAGTTAAAATTTATAAACGTACGAAACTAGTAAAGGAATCCCTGCCATTGGGAATAATTAGTAATAGCTTTTGTCTTTTATTCGAAAACTCATACATTGATTGTGTGATACTATGCATGCTCATTCTAGATCATGTTGTTGATACTGGGCGATCTGCCAACCTTCATGTGGAGCAGCAGTAGCACATGAACAGCCCAGATTCTACATGGAAAGAAACAAAACCCAGAGGACCAGTGTCGCCTTCCATGTCTTCAGAGTCTACCGGCGCAGGCTTTCCATTTTAATGTTCCGTTTAAACAATTAGGTTATCTGAATTTCACATTAAAAATTTGACAAGGTACATAAGAATTTGAATGGTAATGTTTAGTTTTAAACAACCCATGAAAATTACTTGACGTACTTGATGTGCCAGGTAGGACTTCAAATTTCAAAAGTTAAAATTTATAAACGTACGAAACTAGTAAAGGAATCCCTGCCATTGGGAATAATTAGTAATAGCTTTTGTCTTTTATTCGAAAACTCATACATTGATTGTGTGATACTATGCATGCTCATTCTAAATCATGTTGTTGATACTGGGCAATCTGGGCAATCTGCCAATGTGGAGATTCTACATGGAAAGAAACCAAACCCAAAGGACCAGTGTCGCCTTCCACCTCTTCAGAGTCTACCGGCGCAGGCTTTCCACCGCCAGGATGTGCTGTGCAAAAGCATAACTAATCCAGAAGTACAGTCGCCCTGTTGTTTGGACTATTTATTTGTCGCCCTTGTTAATTAGGTTGATTAGAGTTTATTATTACTCTAATGGTTTACACATTTATTTAATATGATTAACAAATTATAATAAATCATTTTCATTTACTTAATATGATTAATAAATTATTATATTCATTTACTTAATATGATTAATAAATTACTATATTGATCTCTTCATCATCATGTTTGGATAATTTATATGGATTAATATTACCATTAATATGATTAATAAATTACTATATTGATCTCATCATCATGTTTGGATAATTTGTATGGATTAATATTACCTTGTTTCATGTTTAAATGATTTGAAAGGATTAATATGTATAAAACCCTTCATTGTAACATTTGGATTTGATAATTAAAGCAATAGGATTATGCAATTATCTTTGCCTCCATAACTCTGTGTTGCTTGTGGTAAGGCTCGAAAACCACAAGCACAGAGGAAATTCACGTAAAGTTGGAAAATCGGACTCGTGGCATTTGTTTCAAGCTATCATAGAGAAACTCTTAGACTCCATTAACACCTTTGTGAATCCTTCCCATGAAAAGTTTTGTCTAACAAATAATTTTCATGAAGAAATTTCCATGAAGAGAGTTGGTTACAGAATATCTCCAACTCAAGGAATGACTCCACCCAAGGTTCCTTGCAACACGAGTTAAATGATGAATGATTTAGTGAAGAGTAGAGGGAAAGTCTTGGACGTTTGTAACATTCCACTCTTGTGCTCACTTGATGTGACTTATTTTTTGAGGACACTTGCATGCAAATGATCTGGTTCATTATATGATTGACTGCTTCGCTTATGGATTTTTATGATGAGACTGTTGATTATTATGTCATGTTATGTTATTGTGTATAAACATGTGTTATTGATTGGTTTCTCTTGAGTGTGTAGGACTCTTGACGGATTGAGGATGTTGGTGGCTTCGATGGACCTCCTTGGACTTCGAATCAAGTCAGGGAGTGGACTGCATATGGTTTGAGTATTTCTGTTATTGCATATGTGACATATGATAGGGTGTATTATGATGTTGTTTATGGACTGCTCACATGTTTTGTTGATGGATGCAGGGTGGCGATTTCTTACTAATCACACTCACATTTGGAGTAAAGGGGTCATGCACGACAACTAGATATATTGAGGGAGAGGTGTGGCAACAACTCTGCCATAGCCTACTAGTAGTATTGTCGTGGTTCGAACTATAGGCTAACGATTACCAAGTTCGAGAGATCTACGATCACATGAGGGCACATTGAGACAGTCGCTCACAAATATTCTAAGGGGCGCACAATAAGGCATGGTCCTTATTCCTTAGAGGTCCTTAGTCTCCCACAAGGTCACCTAATGGAGTATTGACTCCCAAAGCTGGACATCTACCAAAATTAGTCAAAAGGCGAGTGGAACCCTTGAAGCACGTAGTGCATCATGAAGGGAACATTTCATAATTGAAACATGAATGAAGGTGAGTGGCACCCTTGGAGCACATAGTGCATCATGATGGACACGTCACATAATTGAAACATGAATGAACATGAGTGATACCCTTGGAGCACATAGTGCGTCTTGAAGGGAATGTTGTGGTTTTTAACACTGGTGAGTCAATGAACCTAGGTACCTAGAAAACAATATCTCATTTTGACTTAGTCAGCCTTAAAATAAATGTCGTATGAGTAAAGTTTAATAATTATAAAATTTCTTTTAAAAACGATTTTGCTAAGCCTAGTTGAAATTAAAGCCTAGGTCTGAGTAGGGTATGAGGACTAAAATTTAATTAAGGGATTAATAAAGGAGGGATGTTGAAAAGAAAATGGGGGAAATTAAATTTAGAATTTAAAGGAGGATTAAATTATCCAAAAATTTAATTGTTGTCTATGTGCAAAACTTGTTAATTCCGAACTTAGACAAAAAGGGGAAAATTAAATGCAAAAGGAATGTGGAACATAGAAAGAAATCTTGTTTAGAGAACTTTCCTAAACAAACTCAACTAAGCTTTGAAAAGGGTGTCAGTCATTAAGAGAAATTGAGGGAATAAAGGGACAACAAGCAACATTTTTAAGAATGCTCTTAGGTGGGTAAGGGAAATTGACAATTTAATTTAATTAATTAAATGAATTTCTGGTGAAACTAAGGGATTGGGTGACAAGTGTATGGGGAAGAATATTTCCTAATTAATTTTTAATAAAATTAATTTAATGTGCAAACCTAAAGGTCACTGGGAAGAAATCTATAAAAGAAATGGCAGAGAGGAGGAATGGATCACAATTGGAAATCATAAGGTTATGCTATCGTATTTTTCTTGACTGATTTTTCTTGTGGGAGTTGGGATACCCAGCTCGAATAGAGAGTGACAACTCGACCTTGCGAGGCGATATGGGATCTAGCTCATTCTCTGGTTTGTATGCTTGGCCCCTTTGCGGCTTGAGGGGATTAGGGGGACGAAGAGTACCCCTATCATTGGCTAGGACATACCGGTGAGGTCTCAATGATTAGAAAGAGGGAGAAAGGAGGTTCGCCAACAGCTGAGGAACATCAACAACAACCGAGGAAAATCAACAAGCCAACGAACGGATAAGGTACACATTTTAGAATTTGCACTTGTAGATTTGTTGGAATCATGCATAGATTTATGTGTTGATGGAATTATAATGGTATTTTTTATTATCATGAAATTGTAAATTGTCATGACAACCTCCCGATGATCAAAAATGTGTTATTATTGTTTACGTCTCATTGATCATTTTTAAAATTTTAGTAGTCGTGTGAAGGTGGAGGAGATTTTGTATTGTTAACGTCTTCTGGATTGATCAAATTTTAGTTTTGAAACTCTCATTTTTTTAAATCTTTACTCAGTGTATTGATTTGAAATGTTGTGTTAATCCTTGCATAACACTTCGACCACTTGAGCATTTGTCGGGGTGTACCTGTCATGGATCCATCTTTGCGTGTTGCAAGGGACATTTTCACCCAGGAATGTGGTTCTCCGGGTTTCAATCCTTTGTGTCCTATGCCCTTTGGAAGATAATTTTTTTCTCAGCAATATTTAGATGTAGTTTCCAACGATATTCACTTCATCACTCATCGATTTTTAAGCTTTACTACACAACGATTTTATTACTTAGATCTCTGTGAATTTGGGATTTAAACCAGCACTGTGTGTGTTGATCTTAGTGCCTTCCTTTTGCTTACAGTCCTTGCAGTTTATGTTGCACTTATGCCCAACAAATTTTTGTCATCCTTGCCATTAATTATGAGAGTTTTCCCTGTGCCTTGGAGTCTGAGGCTTGTGCCTTCCTTCACTTTCCTAGTAAATTCATTTTCTCTTCCCCTTATCACATTCATCACTACTTTTTCCTGGGAAATGCATCTGTGTGGATGCTCATGAGTCCACATTTTTCTTGATTCTCTTTGCATCTGTTTGGTTGCTTGGGAGGAAGTCTATGCATTTTCATGGGAGTCAACTTTGTATATTCACTCTTACCCAGCGGAATTTGTTCCATCATGGTGCTGAATCTTCCTTCACTCAATGAATGCTTACACCTTAACCTTAGCTGTGTGTATTGGGAGGAACCTCCCATCATTTCTTGTCTACACTGCAATTTCGTGCTTGATGGTACCCTGGGAAGTTAGATCACAACATTTTTCATACCTTCTTTGTAGGTTATTCTTGCTTTACCTCTGCGAGGGATCTTTCCGCTCAGCTCCAATTTCGCCCAGCTCGCAGTGACCTCAACATCTACATCTGCAGCGTTCTACTTGGCCTTAGCTCTACGTTTTCTTTTGGGATACCATGGCTCTGCGTATCCACCCTTGGGCCCATAAACCACCATACTTTTCCCTACAAAATTCATTGGAGTTCTCTGCGTTTTACCTCGTTTTGGTACCTCTGAATTTTATTTTTTTCTTTTGAACCATTCTCCCAACTAAGAGAGTAATATCAGCATATCTGCATCGCTCAACGATTCCTATCTCTACACAACAAGTATCCGTTAACGCCCTGTGTTTACCTTGTTTTTCAGCCAATGATTCGTCCTTTTCCTCCCAAGATTTTTCCCCTAGATTCACTGTGATTGGGGAGGAACACTCAACGTGTAGCGACCTTCAGACAAGCTAATTTTGGCTCTACATAAATAAATATTCTTAGTTACCTCTCTACAGATGTGATTAATGGACATGATTGTAGAAAGTGCGAGGAAGTAACGAGAGGTAAAATTTATAAAAATTTTAACTAGGAAATTGTAGTTATGATGGTGGAAGAAAAGGAATGGTCACGAGAAGACCATTATAAGTTGGTGTACATTAAAGTTAGGTATCAAATGATCACCCTTCTACTCTAAGTGTGAACCTTAGAGACGTGTTTTATTTCCAGTTTATTCCTAGTTGATGCGGGGTTCATTGACACCTTTAAAACGTTAATGAGGATTAATCTTGTTTCATGTCCGCTTTTGAACATAAATTGAACCTCCTAGTTAATTATAAATTGTTAATAGGATTGTGCATTAAAGAATTCTATGAACTGCATATTGATAACTATTAAGTATTGATGCAATCTTCTTGCTTAAAACTTAGGATGGCACATGCAAAACCTTCCCTTCGATTTTCTTACCTTACACCTCGACTTGCATTTAATGTTGAACCCTAAAAATAAGTAATGGGTTGAAATTTTGAACTTCAAAATATTCGATAACTATGTCTCCCTTAACATAAATTGGCATGTTCTTTTCCGCGCATTGGTTGAATATCTAAGAATGATGTTTATGTGGTTGTTTACTTCCTTTAAATAGTTGAGCCTTGTGTGCTCTTAAGACAAAAATCTCTGTGCACTTCCTTTTAAGAAAAATAGTGTCTCGTAAATGAATTTTAGGAGGTATTGAAGGATGGCATAGACTTTGGAATTCTTACGTGCAACTAAAACAAGATGTGAAGAATGATTGTTGACATTGGACCTTTTGCGCTATGAATTTGTTGATTCATTGTTGGGTTATATGTGTGTTTGGAATAAAATGGATGTTTCCCTTCCGCTTGGAAACTACAATAAAGTTGATTTCATTGCGCCCTCTATTGTTCCCTTATATGATTGATTCTCAAATGGTATTCTCTTACGCCTTGTGAATTTTAAATGAAGTTTCTCGCGCCTTGAATCATTAAGGTGTAAATGATGGATATAGAATATAATGCTTACGTGTAGTTCAATAGTGTGATGTATGGCTAGTTTGGGATTTAGACTCCATGCGTGCATTGTATGATAACGTACTGTATGATTTAGATATTAGTCCCTTACACAAGATGAAAATCTTATTACGGATGATGGCATGTGCGTTTGGGGGTTTTCACCTCGAATTTAATTGATATTTCCTTGGTTCCTTGATTAGTTGATGTTAGGATTCATGGTCTTGATGTTAGTCTTCTAACGCTCAATGAAAATTTATTATGATGAAGGATGGTTATGCGAATAGTTAGACTACTTGTGTGTCATGATTAATTGTGTAAACACACTGATTATGGGCTATTTTTTATTGTGACATTATGTCGATAAGTGTTCGTCATTCACAATGATGATGTGTCGGTTTGTGTCGTCATTTTTGTTAATGTGTTAATGTTGTTTCATTTATATATTGCACTATTGTCAATGATGTCGTTATTAATTTGTGATGTATATTTCCTAACACAACATTAAATGAAAAAATAATTTATCTTTTATATGTCACTTTTGTCGTTGTAACGACGAGGTTGTTACATATGGTATCAGAGTGGGTTTAACCCTATGATTATGGATAGCCCCACCTTCCACTGAATTAAACCCTTGATTAAATCGTAGCGCTAATTAAAATTTTAACCTATCCTTGTGGTAGTCACGGCTAAAGGATGTTGTAGAGATTCACAACGTGTTGCTAGGGAAGGAGGTGCGATGCCTTGAGAAGTGCCACACCCTAGGGGTCTAACCCCCAAGGGGAAGAACAATTCCTTAGGCGAGAGTTGATTGATCTAAGTGATGGGATGGTATGAAAAGGTCCTTTCAGGGAAATGTCAAAGGCCTCGATTAAATGTATGTACTGAGATGAGGCTAGGGCGCCTTTACCCCTGAGGGTCCACAACATGCCCTAGCCAGTACTGGTATCTTTCATAGAGAACTTGAGAAGGTTAAGTTTCCAAGTTCACAAGTTCCATGGATGGCTTAGCCGTTGAGGCATGGCTGTAGAACAAGGCGATGTGCTTTGAGAATCACAGCTACGACCTCTAGGAAAAAGGTCTGCATATTCGAGTCACAGCTATAGACCCCAAACATCTACTCACACATACACATATTCGAGTAGGATTCCTAGAACATGGTTCCCTAGTTTTCATAAAGAACCACCAGTAGCAACACAAAATCTGTTAGCACAGAGGTTGCCCATTCAGGTGGAATACATTGAATAGTACAAGAGGGAGTATGCAGCGTTGGGTCATGACTTCCATAATGACGTGACACTGGTCGAGTACTATGGAATTAGGGGCATGAAGCATCCCAAAGAACCTTAGAGAGGAGGAAAACAATAAAAATAGGTGCACAACATATATTTCATTCGGAAATTTGGTAAACTCACCATACCTTATTTTGACGGATCATCCAAATGTAGTGCCAGAGATGGGGTACAAAAGCTAGACATGTACTACAAGCTCAACTAGATGACTGAGATAGAGGTTAGTGACTCTTGCGCATTTGAGGGATAGTTGGATGGACATGATGATAACACATGTCCTTCACCTTCCCCCTCAAGAAATGTTGAGGATTCAACACTTCAACATAGTGGTGACACTTGTGAGGATTCATATGTGTTGGCACTTAGACATGATGAGGTTAGGAGGTTGGATAACCTACCTATGGGTGTAGACATGGCTTCCAGGAAGTCATGTATGGAGGATGATGAGCTTCCTATGATGAGAGAGAAAAAAATTTCATCTTCTCACTCACCTATGCTAGCCACGACACAAGAGGATATCAGTGACATTCCTGATATGGTAGAGGAGCCTTGTGTGGGGATTGTACACAAGGGACATATGGATCTATAGACCCAAGAGGAGAGGTATGGCTTGGAGATAGTTGAAATTATACATACCTATCAGTATGAGGAGAGTGAGTCACCACTCTTGGATATTTCATTGATGGATTAGGTTGTGGAGACCGATATCTTGTTGGGACAGTTACTTCCAGGATTGATCTACAGTGATGAGGATGCACTCCTTATTGGATGGGATGACCATAACCTGTTTTTGGACACATATGTATGGGATCCATGTGCAAATTATATTAGTAGGGTGAGTGCATAGGAGGATAAAACTTCCCATACAGGATACAGTGCGATGCATATGGGGGTAGCAGTTGGTGATGGTGTGCAGTGGCATACAAAAAGACTCAGTATCATAGTGGACAGTGGGAAGTTCAGTGCATTATCTTTTGAGGAGTGTGTTGTTAATGAATCCATTGTTGACACTAGCAGTAAGGGTCATGAGTTAGGACCTTAGTGGGACTGTGATTAGGTGTCATGACATTGGATGAGACAATTGAGAGTCAGTGAGGACATGATCATGGCAGCCACTTGATGGATTGATGATACAAATGAATTAGTGGCAGGTTATTGTTGGAGGGGCTCGATGGCACATGATAGTTTAGATAGGGGATTGGCCATTGATGACTTCCATACACTCATGGAGAGAGTGACTGTGATGAGGGTCGACTACTAATAGTTATTGATGGATAGAGATTACCTATTGGAGATTGGCAAGATGTATCACAGGGCATTGAGGGAGTAGGAGCTTGAGGTGGACCAACTCACTCATGAGTTGGTGAGAACACGAGGATTCTTGGAAGGCACAAAGACAACCCTTTAGGAATTAGAGTGCATATTAGATGAGCTCCTTAAGGATACTGGTCAGAGATACACTATATCTATCTCGGCAGAGAGTCATATATGTTCCTCAGTTACATTGTTGGAGGATATCCGGGTGTCACATGGGCCACCATTCATGGTTAGTTAAGAGACAATCGGTCGTACACATACACATGAGAATTCCAGAGCGAGGGGAAGTCATGAGGACATTTTCAATTGTGTTATAGGATTGGTTTATATCCACACAAAGGTTGATCCAAAAGTACACCTTGGACATATGATGATGAGAGAGATGTATAGTGGGATTCATGGGGACACATTGGATGGCAAGGAGGAGACACACTTAGTGGAGCATGGAGATTCCCCTCCCTTCTAGCAACACATAGTTCTGGGAGATCACCTTCACAATAACAACAACTATGAATGATGATGGAGGGAGAGTGATTGACCAATAGTTTTTGGAGTTATCTACTGTTGTACTCGATAGTTGGATTTTAGGTGATTATTCACCATGGGTTCTAGTGGATGAGTTTTTTGTCCAATCCTGGGGATTGACCAAAGAATATGATACTTTCCAGTCCCACAGTTGGTTGCATATATTTATGATAGCCTTTCCCGACACTTTTATCATTGACAACAACACAGGGGGAGCTAGACAGTGGTAGGGGACATGGAGATTTGGTAGGATGAGACCACCTAACATGAGTGTCTTGATTGCATACAACATGATAGGGGTGGATCATCAGGGGCAGACAGTTGAGGTCTGAAGCATGATGGAGAGTATCCTAGGCCATGGGAAAAAGGATATCTTAGAGGATGCTACATATTCAGACTCTCATTGGGATGAGGGGGGAGGGATTTCGACAGTTACCAGTAGGGAACATCAACAATTAGTGGGGATTGAAAGTGATGAACTTCCAAATTTGACATGGGATCTGGGAG
Organism: Picea mariana; assembly: GCA_032191745.1. Lineage (NCBI taxonomy): Eukaryota > Viridiplantae > Streptophyta > Pinopsida > Pinales > Pinaceae > Picea > Picea mariana. The sequence goes on along the minus strand of JASDQU010739357.1, from coordinate 249,711 downwards.
TCCATTGGGTCGATAGTTTGTTTCATCTTATAAGGATCCATGTGTGGAGGGTCCAATATGGATACTTTGAGCAGACAGTCATGATCAGAGTAGAGAAACATCGACATGATGGTCCATGTCAGAGACTAGCATGGGACCCTGGGATTACAGGGCTCGGTATTTCATTGACTGATGGAGATGTGAATATGTTTGCAGGGGGGATTCACTTTGATTTTCCATTGATTTTCAGTATTGGGGAGAACATGTCATTGTCTAGTGATTTGTTGAGGTCTTGTAGCACCTCACTATGGCATCAACATGTTCAGTCGGTGGGGGTCTTGCTGAGTTTGGTATGGTTTGGTAGGATAGACCTATTTCAAGTTGAGGCCATGTGTTATTTACAGGAGACTCATGGTGTTGATATGTTACAGAACTATATTCCACAGGGAATTGTGGTTCACATTCTGATATGGGATCTAGGGATTGGAGTGCTTGGTAGTTCAACATTGGATGGAGTTGAGTTTCAAGTAGAGTGGTTGCTCGTGGAGTTGACATGGATTATTTGTCCATTAATCATTCTACTCATCAGGAGCATGTGGGTGTCATGTAAGGTGAGCACCTGGAGAAACCACAGCTTGAGGGAAGTCTACCTTGTGTCACACAGGTGGATATGGGACCCCGATATCATATATAGTTGGATTCATTTATTTCTTGAGGACAAACAATATTCCGACAGGGAGGACTGTAATGTCCCCATTTTGGGACATTATAATTTTACAGAGTGTATGCCTACCAGAGTATCCAGATAGGAATGACAGAGATTTCAGGAGATATTGAGGGGTTTAATTGGGCCCAACTTGCATCGTTCATTATCAGGATCCATTCCGCACAACTTGGCTTTGGTTTTGTTGCATTCTGACGATTTCCGTAATTTTGAGTTATTATGGGTCATATCTTAATTAAATTCACTAAGAAGGTCATAATGGGCATATTACTTTGAGAAACCTATTAGTGTAATATCTCATCAGAATCGAGAAGATGAGCACTATAGGATAAGATGATGAGAAGTGTCTTTCAGTGGCCAGGGAAGTCATAAGGATGTATAAATCACTTTTTAGAGGTAAAATGGTTAATTAATTAATTAATTAAGTGATTTAATCAATGAATAATAAAATAAAGTAAAAGTAACATGGAGGGAAAATGTCAACAACGAATTATGGTTTCAACAGTGAATTAGGGTTTATAAAATCTATAAGAGAAGGGTCAGTGACCTAATTCATCATTATGCAGATTATGACTTGTCATTGAGGAGAGAGCCGCATTTTGGGAGAGATAGTCTGATGGATTCTAGGAGGAAGACACCAGTTGGTTGATTTTGATGTTGAGAGACACACCCTATTCACCAGAAATATCACATAGGTCTTCCATCATTCTTCAACAGTAGTTATGCAGGGTCCACCAGCAAGGGCGCACTTATCCAGGGTGAGGGTGCAACTCCTGAGGAGGTTCATAGGATCGACTTCTCCCATCTAGGGAGAGTTAAAAGATTCCCCTCCGATCCAGTTGAGAGGAAGGAAAGGCACATATTTTTCCTAGTTCCTTGTTAGATTCTGACAGAGGAATCATCTGGGGAACATTTTCCAGACTTGGACGTGCGACACTTTTGGCAGACACATTTGGGGTTCCTGAGCGAGCATCAGATCAGATTCAGGGAAACCCTTTCGACCCATTTGACAGTAGACCAAGGGTATCATTTTGAGATACATCTCAGTCGATTCTGACATTGGAATCACTAGGACACATTTTTCTAGTGAGAGAGGGGTGCAGTCCCCTAGGGGGATCCATCTAGGTTCTAGACCCACCAACAGAGGGGCCGGTTAGTTACCAGTCTTGAGAGATAGAGCAAGGCGCACCATTTGGGACAGTTTCCAGGCCATTCCAAGAGGTATATCCACCAGAGAGAAACTTCCATACTTCCAACAGTTACCGTATGAGGTGCCATAATTCCAGCTCATCCATTGATCGCACAGTGATCATCTATTATCAGGTATTATCATTTAGTTTTATTATTATATTCCGTCTAAGATCCTTTTGTATTTTTATCTAGCTGAGTGATTCATTTTATTTAGGTGCATTAGGCCTTTGTACTCCATAGATATATCATAATATAAATTTTGTAGTCTTTTTTCACATTTGTTATTTGCATGATCATTTATGTGTGGTAAACAATTAATTATACACATGCATTAGCATCATTTCCTAGACTAGCCAAGTCAGGAACATTACAGAACTGCATATTGATAACTATTAAGTATTGATGCAATCTTCCTTCTTAAAACTTGGGATGGCACATGCAAAACCTTCCCTTCAGTATTCTTACCTTACACCTTGACTTGCATTTAATGTTGAACCCTAAAAATAAGTAATGGGTTGACATTTTGAACTTCAAAATATTCGATAACTATGTCTCCCTTAACATAAATTGGCATGTTATTTTCCATGGATTGGTTGAATCTCTAAGAATAATGTTTATGTGGTTTTTTACTTCCTTTAAATAGTTGAGCCTTGTGTGCTCTTAAGACAAAAACCTCTATGCACTTCCTTTTAAGAAAAATATTGATTGCTAAATGAATTTTAGGAGGTATTGAAGGATGGCATAGACTTTGGACTTCTTATGCGCAAATAAAACATGATGTGAAGAATGATTGTTGACATTGGACCTTTTGCGCTATGAATTTGTTGATTTGTTATTGGGTTAATTGTGTGTCTAGAATAAAATGGATGTTTCCCTTCCACTTGGAAAATACAATAAAGTTGATTTCATTGCGCCCTCTATTGTTCCCTTATATGATTGATTCTCAAATGGTATTCTCTTGCACCTTGTGAATTTTAAACGAAGTTTCTGGCGCCTTGAATCATTGAGGTGTAAATGATGGATATAGAATAGAATGCTCATGCGTAGTTCAATAGTGTGATGTATGGCTAGTTGGGGATTTAGACTCCATGCATGCATTGTATGATAATGTACTGTATGGTTTAGATATTAGTCCCTTGCGCAAGATGAAAATTTTATTATGGATGATGACATGTGTGTTTGGGGGTTTTCACCTCAAATTTAATTGATATTTCCTTGGTTCCTTGATTAGTTGATGTTAGGATTGATGGTCTTGATGTTAGTCTTCTAGTGCTCAATGAAAATTTATTATGATGAAGGATGGTTACGCAAATAGTTAGACTACTTGCACATCATGATTAATTTTGTAAACACACTGATTATGGGTTGCTTTTAATTGTGAAATTACATCGATATCTTTTCGTCATTCACAACGATGATGTGTCGACTTTGCATCAGCATTTTTGTTAATGTGTTAATGTTGTTTCATTTATATATTTCACTATTGTCAATGATGTCGTTATTAATTTTTGACGTATATTTCCTAACAGAACATTAAAAGAAAAATTCATTTATCTGTTGTATGTCACTTTTTTCGTCGTAATGACAAGTTCATTACATATGGTATCAGAGTGAGTTTAACCCTATGACTATGGATAGCCACACCTTCCACTGAATTAAACCCTTGATTAAATCATAGTGCTAATTAAAATTTTAACCTATCCTTGTGGTAGTCACAACTAAAGGACATCATAGAGATTCACAATGTGGTGTTGGGGAGGGAGGTGCAATGCCTTGAGAAGCGCCACACGCCAAGGGTTTAACCACCAAGGGGAAGAACAAGTCTTTGGGCAAGAGTCGATTGATATAAGTAATGGGATGGTCTAAAAAGGTCCTTTCAGGGAAATGTTAGAGGCCTCGATTAAATGTATGTACTTAGATGAGGCCAGGGTGCCTTTACCCCTGAGGGTCCACAACACGCCCTAGCTAGTACTGGTAGATTTCACAGAGAACTTGAGAAGGTTAAGTTCTTGAGTTCACAAGAGCCATGGATGTCTTAGCCACTGAGGCATGTCTATAGAACAAGGCGATATGATTTGCGCATCACAGCTACATCCTCCAGCTCAAAGGTATGCATGGTGGTCTTCGGCTAAAGGGGAGCACTCTTCAACGGTGGAAGATAGTCCTACCTCAAATAAACATGGTCATAGAATTCATGTTATTGGGATGATTGTAGGAACAGTTCCAGTAGACATTTTGATAGAGGAAATCATTGAGCACCACCTCGATGAGATCAACGCCTTACGGTTCAAGATTATGAGACAAGATTATGGAGCTACTTCAGTATGCCCCACATCTGAACATGAATAAGATGGAGATCAACAAGTTCATGATCGGCCTTAACTCTAGTTTTCTTGCGAAGGTGAGGATCTAAATGCCTTAGATGTTGCACG
>JASDQU010739357.1:215090-227933 GCA_032191745.1 Picea mariana | reverse complement strand
GCCCATAGATGTAAGCTATAGAAAATCTTGGAGCTAAATGACAAGGTTGTGAAAAACGTATTTGAAAGACCTTTTCATGGAGCGAGTACTATTGATGTGTTTCAAGAAATTTACCGAGATTGTCACCCACAAAAGAGTTGGAGTTTAAAATCAACTCAAAATCCTGGAACTAAATCGATAGAGAGAGAGCCTTATTGGATGTAGACCCCTAATTTAGAGGAGTTGAAAATGCAACAGAAAGAGTTTCTGGACATAGGACTTATATGTCTAGGTGTGTCACCTTGGGGTGCACCTATTATTTCCTATGGAAGAAGGATGGGTCGTGGAGAATCTGCATTGAATATTGTCAATTGAACAAGGAAACAATCAAGAACCAATATCTGTTTCCCATAATAGATGATCTATTGATCAAATTAATGACGCGATGGTGTTTTTGAAGATCAACTTGAGATCGGGGTATCACCAGTTACAGATCAAGGAGGAAGAAATTCCTAATACCACGTTCAAGATGAGGTTTGGAAATTACGATTTTACCTCTTTACCATTAGGACAAACAAACTCCCCAGGGCTATTCATGAGCTTGATGGAAGGGGTGTTCCATGAATAATTGGACAAGTTTGTTCAAGTATTCATTGAGGACATATTGATATATGCTCGGATGACGAAAGAACATGATGAATTATTTCTCTTGGTACTAAAGTGTTTATGAGAGAACAAATTATTTGGGAAACAGTCGAAATGATCTTTTAAGGGAATTTCATCTCCGATGAAGGTATCGTTGTGGATCCAGCAAAGGAAGAGGCTATCATGGAATGGCTTGCGCCGACGACTATCCCATAATTATGTAATTTCATGGGTTTAGCTGGATATTATCAATGGTCATCAAGGGTTTTTCAAAGATAGAAAATATGATTACAAAAGTGTAGAAGAAGAACAAGGAGTTGTGTGTACCGAGAAATGCATGGAAGTATTTCGAAGGATCAAGGAGTTGTTGACGATAGCGCCGATACTAAAAGTCTTTGCCTTGGATGAGGAATTCTTGGTATGCACCGATGCATGCAAGGAAGGCTTAGGCAAAGTCTTGATGCAAGAAGATCGAGTGATTGCTTACACCACAAGAAAGATAAGAAGGCATGAGGATAACTACATGATGCACGATTTGGATTTATTATCCATTGTGTATTCTCTGAGAGTGAGGGGACTCTACCTGATTGGAACAAAATTTCAAAAAAAAATAAAATGGACCACTGTAGTTCACAACACATTATTACGCGAAGTGACTTGAATGCATGACAAAGGAGTTGGTCAAAATTGCTTAGCGAGTACGATTTTGAGATTACCTACATCTAAGGAAAAATGAATAGAGTTGTGGATGCATTGAGTCAGAGACCATGCATATTTTCGGTGGGGCCTCTTCAGATGAATATTCATGAAATGATTCTAACTATAGCGCGATGATGACTGGTATAAAGATGTTGAGGAATTCTATTGGACAAGATGCCATGTTGGTACCAAAATTGAGGGATATACTGTGGACAACGATGAAATAATGAGATATAATAACTATATTTACTTACCTCCCAACGATGAATTGAGAATGTTTGATCTTGTACGAAGATCAAAGAGCAGTGTACATGGCTCAACTAGGAGTCATGAAGATGAGGACAAACCTTAAGCCCTTATTTTTCTGGAAGGGATGAAGGAAAACATTGTTAAATGCATGGCGAGATGTCTATAAGGTCATAAGGTGAAGGATGGACATGGACATCCAATATGATTTCTACGACCAGATGCTATTCTAGAATCAAAATGGGAGGTCACTTCGATGGAATTCATTGGGGACATTGTCACTGACGGGAAGGAGGCATGACTGGATTTTCATGATAGTTGGCACTCTGATTAAGATTTCACATTTTTTCCCTATGCGTATGACACATCAGGCGCTAAGTATAGCTAGAGTTTATATCAACAAGATATTGAGACTACTAGTCGTACCAAAAGAATCATATCCGATAAGGGAATTGTTGTTTGCAAGATGATTTTAGACAAGTTTCACAAGAAGCATTGGGAACACCATTGAACTTTAGTACAAAATTTTCATGAGATAGACAGGATGACCGAAGGAATGAACCAAATTTTGGAAGGTTGTGTTGCATATGTGTGTGTTGTACCAACAAAAAAATTTCGAGTAGTTATTTCTGTTGGCTGAGTTTGCATGCAACAACAACCATCAAGGTATCTTTAATATGACACCATTGAGTATCTATATGAGAGATCATGTCAGACATCTTTAAGATGGGATATACTTGAGGATGGGTTCCTGGTAGGACCCGAAGCGATCCTAGAAATGGAAGAATAGGTACAAGCAATAAGAAAAAGGGTTGGAATAAGTGCAAGATTGGTAGAAGGGTTTTTCTGATGTGCATCGCGTGACCATAAGTATGAAGGGAATAATGGATAACCATTCTTGATTCCTTGAGGCATTTCTCGATATTTATATTGTATCTATGTGTGAATTTAGGTCAGTGATCCTATGCATGTGATTGACTTGAGTTCTTAGTAGATGTTGGGTGAGGGTGCGCTCATGACAGAGAGAATCTTCTTTCTAGACCATCGCACTCGACCGTTGTGACATCAAACTGTCAATCATGTCAAGGTCCAATGGGACAATTATAGTCCACTCTTGGATACCTAGGAGGATACATATGACATGCGTCAATAGTTTCCATTTTTGTTTCATAGCTAGACATTTAGATATTGTCAGATACTTTATTTCTGCACCAGTAGACTGTGAATTTTCATGACAAAGTTTAAAACAAGAGGGGGTGTATGTAACATCCCACTCATGCGTGCACCTAATGTGAATTATTCTTTGAAGACACTTGTGTTCAAGTGATCCAGTTCATTATATGATTGAATACTTCACTTATGGATTCTGATGATGAGATTGTGGATTATGATGTCAAGTTATGTTATTGTGTATATACATGTGTTATTGGCTAGTTTCTCTTGAGTGTGCAGGACTCTTGATGGATTGAGGATGTCGATGGCATCGATGTATCTCATTGGACTCTGGATTGAGTCAGGGAGTGGAATGTATATGGTTTGAGTATTTCTATTATTGCGTATGTGACATATGAAGGGGTATATTATGATGTTGTTTATGTATTGCTGATATTTTTCGTTGATGGATGTAGGTTGATGATTGATTGCTAATCAGAATCACATTTGGAGTAAAGGGGTCATGCACAACAACTAGAGATATTGAGGGACAGATGTGGTAGCATCCCTACCACAACCTACTATCACTCCCGCTGTGGCTCGAACTATAGGTTAACGATTACCTAGTTCAAGAGATCCACAATGTCATGACAGAAGACTGAGACAATCGCTCATGAAGATTCTAAGGGGAGCGTAATAGGGCATGGTCCTTATTCCTTAGAGGATCTTAATCTCCCACAAGGTCACCTAATGGAGTATTGAATCCAAGGGTTGGAATTCTACTAAAATCAGTCAAAAGGAGAGTGGAACCATTTAAGCACGTAGTGCATCTTGAAGGGCTCGTCACATAATTGAAACATAAATGAAGGTGAGTGGCATCCTTGGAGCATGTAGTGCATCTTGAAGGGAATGTCATAGTTTTTAACACTGGTGAGTCAATGAACCTAGGTACCTAGAAACAAATATCTCATTTTGACTTGGTCAGCCTTAAAATAAATGTCTTATGAGTAAAGTTTAATCATTATAAAATTTCCCTTAAAAACAATTTTTCTAAGCCTAGTTGAAATCAAAGCCTAGGTCCAAGTAGGATATGAGGAAAAAAATTTGATTATGTGATTAATAAAAGGGGTATGAAGAAAAGAAAAGGGGGGGAAATTGAATTTAGAATTTAAAGGAGGATTAAATTATCCAAAAAATTAATTGTTGTCTATGTGCAAAACTTGCTAATTCCAAATTTAGACAAAAAGGGGAAATTAAATGCAAAAGGAATGTGGAACATAGAAATGAATCTAGTCTAGAGAACTTTCCTAAAAGAACTCAACTAAGATTTAAGAAGGGTGTCACTCATTAAAATAAATTGAGGGAATAAAGGGACAACAATGAGCGTTTTTAGGAATGCTTTTAGGTGGGTGAGGGAAATTGACAATTTAACTTAATTAATTAAATGAAATTCTAGTGCAACTAAGGGATTGAGTGACAAGTGTATGGGGAATAATATTTCCTAATTAATTTTTAATAAAAATAATTTGATGTGAAAATTGAAAGGTCACTAAGAACAAATCTATAAAAGAAATGGCAGAGAGGAGGAATGGATAACAATTGGCAAGCATAAGGTTAAGCTACCGGATTTTTCTGGACTGATTTTTCTTGTGGGAGTTGGGATACCCAGCTCAAATAAAGAGTGGTAGCTTGACCTTGCGAGGTGATATGGGAGCTAACTCATTCTCTGGTTTGTGTTCTTGTCCCCTTTGTGGGAGCTAATTCATTAGTACATGTATGAGTCCTGTATGTGCTAGTTGCACATGTATGCCTTGCACATGTACACTATTATGCATAAGTTTTTAAAATTGATGATGTTGATTATTTTTTGCGGATGTATGAATCATGTGTCGTTATATTTGTATTGTAAATTACTCTAACTTCGGAACGAAGTTTCTTGAAGGGTGGGTGTACGTAACAACCCAAATTGATTAATTTTATCACAATTTTTAATTTAAATTCAATTAATTATTAAAATATATTAATGAGTCTTTTATTATTTTATTATTAAAAGGTGGGTGAAGTAATTAATGGGGGGATAAGGCTCTTTGGTAATTAACGGGGGATAATGTTGCTGGAAATTTTGGGCTTGGGGACGAGGAAACCACAAGGATTCCTAGAGATAGGGAGCCCGAGAGGCTGTTCCTAGTTGGCTGGGAGGTTAATATTCAGTCTGAGAAAGAACAAGGACAGAAACATGATCAGACAGAAAATGGACTAAATAAAACAACCTGCAGTTGGAGGTATGTATATGTTGTTATTATTATTATTCTGTTGTTGTTATCATTATTATGCTATTGTTGTTGATATCAAAAAACTTTTTAATTAGTTTGAGTCCTCAAAATAACGAGGCTCTACAACTCACTAGAGCAATGGGTTCTCTACAGTTATACAATTTTTTGGAAGGAAATTCCATCCTTAAGGTAGTGAAGTAACATAAACATATAACTTATATTTTGTTAGAAAAACAACATATCACTTCTACAAAAACTCAAATTTCGCATAATTATTCACATGTTGTCATTGCCACTAAAGCCTTATGAGAGACCATCATGAACTTGCACTCACCCAATATATTTTGGATAGAGTCACTAGGTTGAAGTATTTTTTATCAATATTTTTATTATTCATAAAAATGTTTTTTTAAATAAATAATTAATTATTTAAAATATCTATCATTATCATTTTTATAGTTGGCACTTATAAGCATTTTGTTTACTATATTTTTTCTATAAATTTTCTTGAAAATTAAAACCACCTTTGTATTAATTTATTATCAAGTTTTCTTTTAATTAACTTTGTCAAATATATTACTTATCATTTTTTCTAAAAAAATATTCAACTATTTAAATATAATTAAAAAAAAAATTCATCTACTTAATATTTTAGATAAAATTGACTAAATATTTATCTACTTAAATATGGCTTTGGCTAATTGTTCCAAGTTTTTTTCCTTTTTTGGTACATAAAATTTCACAAAATCACATTTTTTGATTGTTTAAATTGCATTTTTAATGTAAAAATGAATTTAAAGTGCTAAAACCCCCCTATTGCATTAGAATTACGCAAAAGTAATCACTCCAATCTACAGATTCAACAATTTCTCACCTAATTTTGAACAAATTTCACAGAAAAATATAAAAGAAACATAAAACATTTAAATTCCGCAGTTAAATATAATTCCGTAATTAAAATATAATTTCATGACAATTTCACTCATCATCGATTCATCTATATCACTAATATGATGCAACCAACCTTTCGTCTATATCACTTATATGATGCAACTAACCATTCATCTATATCACTTATCTTATGCAACTAATTACGGAAAAAAAATATTAAAAAATATGGCAAAGCACAAATCTCTAACTGCCATTAATTAATAATAAGAAATACAATGATTTCCATCTCAGGTTGTTATGCAAGTGGGAGATAACGGAGTGCTATTTCAGATTCCCAAAACAAACTATATTTATTTTTGGCCTCCCTGATCGGATGGATGTTAAGAGCGCTTATATATATTGAAGGGCCTCAACTATCCTCCTGTGGATAGTTTTAGGAACTGTCCTCTTTTGTATTGGGTTTGGGAAGTCAATTTTTGTGGTTAGTGGGAAGAGATTGATTATTGATGGACAGGAAGTCATCACTTATCTGATGCAATTAGTTACTAACAAAAATAAAAATATAGAAAAATATGGCAAAACTCACTTCTCTAACTAACCCTAAAATATAGAAAAGTATGGCAAAGATGACTTCTCTAAGTAACCCTAATTGATAGATAATGTAAAATATAGAGAAATCTGGGGGCTTGATGAAAATTGGTTGCCTCACATTGCCTTGCAGTTGCACAATCTAGGGGCTCGATGCAGTTTCGTCTTCAAACTGAAATATATATCTGGGATCAGGCTCAATCCTAATTCTTATGTGGAGCTCCGCCCCAGGACCTCCACCCTTCGCCTTGCTTTCACTTATGGCAGTCCATCCATTTTGAAGTTGTACTACCTTTCCCTCTCCCCATTCTAGTCCCATTTGCAATTTGAAGGTCCCAATCTGATTACTACCGCTACTCCCTAAGTGACATCCTTTCCTTCTTGTAAAGATCACTATTTCCAAATAAGCTTGGGATGATTGGAAATAGGTGCGACAACTTGCACAAATCAACTTCTTCTAAGTAGAACCTTGCCACAATACTGCGAAGATTAGGGCCACCAACAGAGGCTGTAACCAAGGGAACTGAAGTTGTTTGTGCAGGAAATCCTTTGAGCCAAACTTCGCAGAGACAAGGAGAGGACAACTTGTGCACACCGCTCCTTGTGGATTTTGAGGCAACAGGTATTCCCAATCCAAGAGCTCCCACTGATACTCTTACAAAAGATATAGGATCCATCAATTCTGAACAACTTTCTTTATAGAATAAAGTCGCACTTTCTCATGCCATAATCTTCATTAGAATTCAAGCAACTTAGGGTCTCATTTAATCTCGAGATCGTTCGAGTACATGGGAACAATGTCATCCTCATCCACTCCCTCTTGTATTTTCATGCAGAATAAAGAAATGGCACTAATTCCACATCTGAAACCTACTAATACACACACTTCATCCTTAACCGAACTAATTCTATCACGAGTACCTTGTAAGCACCCATGAAATTTCAATTAGGAAGCAATCAAGGGCTTATGAGTAACAAATTTATCAATATGCAAAAAAATAACTTGATACTGTAAACTGTTAAAAGCTCAACAAATAAGGTAAAGGATCCGGAAAAATAATTCGGGCCATGGCAATAAAACTTCAAAAATAAGGCTTCAGTGCATGTGCTTAAAATGCACTTCTTTATAGACCACTAGCTAAATGTAAAACACTCAGCAACGAAAATGGAAGGGGGCAATGCTTCGAAGTAGGGTTTAGTGAGCGTCAAATGCATCGGGTTGGGGGAAATTCTTTGAACCATGGATTCAAAACCTTGTTATAACCCTAAATTGCACCATCCATGCGTACTTGGCATCAGGCCAACTCATTGCCCTTCATTGCCAAAGCCATGCTGAACAGACTCTTCAAAAACCTCTTAAAACAAGTAACCCGCGCCCTAACCCATTACTGGGCACGTTGGAACACTGTCAGGCCTTATACTGCACACGTTGGAACGCTGGACGGCCCACTATAGCACGCATTTACCTAACAAAGCAAAAAATCAGGAAAGTTTCCGCTGGGATGAAAAGCTTTGGGTCAGTTAACTGGAACTCCCATCCATGCATGGCCGAGAGTTCGTCCAAAACCTTAGCTCCTTCTAGCCTATAAAAGAAGGGGTAGGGGTACTATTCAAAAGGGGGAAAATCATAGCAAAGAAACTCTACCCAATTGCCGAATCCGTTTTGTCCCAACCCTTTAGCCTTTCCTCAAGCTTTAGGAGAATTCAAGCAAAGCAGTTGGAGGACAAAGACGAGGAGGAGCTCAGGATCAGGATCGAGGAACGGTGGCCGGTCTCTAACATCATTGTAAGTGATTCATCTTGATATTAATAAAAATATGTTTTTCCCGTCCCAATTGCACGAGTCTTATATGTTTTATTCGATTTATGCTTAATCTCTAATCCTCTGGTAGAACAATAGCATGCATGCGTAGTTTTGTCTTGATTGCAGGATCGCTTTTTTGGAAGGAGTAGCAGAAGAAAGGGGATAAAGCGCAACGGAGCATCTACACCGACCATCGATAAAACGGTTAGTTGGTTCTTCCCATGTTTGCATGTGAAAAAGGGTTTTAGGTTTGGGGTAGAAGGTTAAAAGTAATTTCTTAAGGGTCATGATCTACATGCAAGTTTAAGCCCTAGCTTGTTAGTTCGTAGGGTATAATTTCCCAACAACAGAATTGGCAACTCCACTGGGGACATTTACTCTTAGGGTTTCCGGATTTCATTGAAGGTTTTTCGGGTAGTTCAAAGAAGTAGAGTTTCAGTTTCTTTGCTTATTTGTTTTCTGTTAGGTCAAAGCTAGCAGGGAACCTGGTTATCAATACCAGTTTTTCCTTGACTGTTTCTTGACATTCATTCTTGGGACACACAGAGGTACACGCAGCCTGTAGAAGGCCTGCACGTGTGTAACCCGCACCCTAACCTTCTACAGCCCGCGTTTGAACACCTGCTGTAGTGGTTTAAGTAGCGTGTAGAGCCCAGGAAGCTTAAGAGGTAGTCTCCTCTTCCCTATCAGAAGTGTACCTTCTCAGGGGGCTTTCTGGATCCTGTCTGGATCTTGATTGGTTTATTGTCTTGCTTTCAGTCTGCCTTATTGTGTTGGTTATTCTTTGCATTTATTTTCTTTTTGCAAATTTTCCTTTTCTGTTAAAGTAGAAGCATCCAATCCTTTCAGAGACTCTGGTTGTCGATACCAGAGGCCTTTTTCAGGTCTAGGCTGCCTGTGTGTTGTTTTATCTTAGCTTTTAGTCATACTCGCGGCCTGTTCAGGCTTAGCCTGCGTGTACCCGCGCGCTGTGGTAGCTCAGCACACATTTGCACACGTGCTATTTTGGTGACAGTAGCGGGCTTGATTGGTAGCTTTTCAGCTTGGGTGGGGTAGTCATCCCCTCCTATAGTGAGAAGAGCTCCTCTCAGGGGTTTTGAGTCTGGGGCTACACAGTCAGCAGGTTAAGGCCTCTTATCCTTAGCTTGTGTTTTTATTAATTGATGTTTTGATAGAAAAGACAAAAGAAAAAAATTTGTTTTATGGTTTTTAGACAAGTGTTAGGATCAGTGCTTTCTTAATCGCTTTGGTGAGTCTTTTCTCTGGTTCTTTGCGATCTATGCCTTAAGCCAAAATTTTATTTTGTTTTCTTGGTTTTTTGCTTGTCGTCATTTTCCCTTTATTGTGTCATTTTGCAGTTAAATAAAAAAAATTATATCTTGTTTCATTTTCTTCTTGGTTTGAAGATTGTGTTGTTGCATCAATAGCTAGGAAAGAGTTTTTTTTCATAAGTTTTTGCATGGAATCTTAGAAAATTCAAAAAGGAAAAGAAGTCTTTCTTGTCGAAAAGTTGTTGGTTTTGCATTGTTTATAAAAGTTTTGTTTCCAAGCATTTCTTGTTCATTTTGATTTGAGTCTTTACACACCATCAGTTTCACCATCATACCTTGTGACTTAAAAAGCCCATTAAAAGCAATGCTAATTAAAATCAAGTAGACTTTTTGTTTGTAGGGTGCATACACTAGCTCAGGACTAGGGCCTTGGAATAGGTTGGAAAGTAAATTCTCCAAGGCCACCCAAACTAAACATTGGAGTCTTACATAGGGGTGTAGAAGTCCAGTTACGGAAAGTTATCCAGGACCCCCCTCTAACACAGGGGCTAAACACGAGGTCGCGTAAGGAAAGGTAGTGGAGATAACCCCTCCAAAGCCGAACCGAGCGTAGTGGAGAACACATATCGAGGATTTGTTGAGGGATTCCATCGTTTGCATTTGCCACAGGGCTTCTTGGGTCTCGAATCTGTTCGAGGTCCTCAGTTGTCTTCCAGACCATTTTCTCTCGATACCCTTGATAGGTTTCGGGCTTGATACCCTGCTCATTGTGGTCTACCCGACTATCGACTGTACCCGCCTGGTGACTGTTCACGTGCTGGCAAACTAGTTGCCAATCTTTTCTAGGGACATACACAGGTGACTGCGGGGGTATACCGCGGTACCTAGGATAGACATCGGGCCACGCTTTGCAGAGTATACCTGAAGGGTGCTTCTGTATTCGAGTTGCACTTGCACCGATAAGTTGCTCTAGTGTTGGTTGTTGTAATTGTTCTTCAAAATAGTTAGTGATTGCTTGTCTTATCTCATAGGGGCTTCTTTTAGTGTGTGTTACTGTTTTTTCATGTAGAATACCTTAGCGTGTCGTGAATCTTCTCACACAGTGGAGGATTCAGAGCTCCGCCGGTCACGAAGGCTTCTGGGCATGCCGTCGGTTATACTGGAGCCACCCTCGCCACCATTGAGGCGAAAGCTAGACCATCAAGGGTCTTTCGAAGCAACCAGGGCTTTTGAGCCTGAACAACTCCCCGAGGAATCGACCGCCAATCTTGGATTGGTTGAGACCTCAAACACTGATACTTGGTCAGACATTATTGTGCCAATTCAATTTTACGAATGCCTGTCAGTGCCTAACCCAGTTATGGAACCAAACTCTTTTACTTCCTCTGGGAATTCTTCCATTCCCATCATCGTTTCTACCACAGGAGAAGCTTCTCCTAACTTTCCTTTGTCGACGGTCCGGGCCACCATGGTCTCGGCCGCAACTACATCGTAGAGTGGAACGACCCCATCTATCGTGGTGGCCACACCTCCTTACACACCTAGTGCGACAGGCCCATCGTTTTCATACGGTATGCCTAGTTCAGGTACAAGCCCTGTACTCACTTACTCCACTTTACAGACTTTGGGTCTGGGGGCGGGGAGCTCTAACGCTCCCCTGCAAGGTTAACTTGGGGGCATTCTTTTCCCTTTCAATGCTTTTCCTTACGCTGGAGGTCACATCCCTCCTTTGTCCCCTTCGGTTGGTGGTCCGCATTAGCAGTCTGCTGGGCAGCCTGCACACACAAGTCCATTTGGAGCAGGGAGTCAAGGAACACCTACGCAAACTCAGCTGGTAGGTTCGTCACCGTTTGTTTGGAATGGGACTTTTGGTAATAACACTTTTGCATCTGCTGCTTTCCCAGCTGGGGGCACACCCATTTTTGGACAGTCTACACCGGCACATGGTACTATTCCTGCACCGGGGGCACATATACCAGGACCTTGGAACTCAGGACAAGGATCCGTTCCTTCCTCTGGAATGCCGATCYRGGGTARTTCTTTCCACAGTCAATGGAACCCCGGACARACTTCTATGCCTCTCCCGTYGGGACCGGCATGGGGTAATCCTTCYCAAAGTCCGCCRAACAYGATGAACGCCCAACWTCCTATGTCCTTCATGGGGAATCARCCAATGATGTCTCCTCAGATRCAAAACCCTTACAYTGGTCAGGGCCATGGTTTCTACCAGAACCCCGGCCAGCAGCCAAACTTTTCCTGGCAACCTGGTGCCAGTCAAACTCYAGGAMCCCTTTATCCAGGCTATCAGCARCAACCAAAACTACCATTCTTGGCRAYGTTACACTTGCCAGATTTGACACRRTTGTTAAATGATCCTATCTRTCAYGATCCACGTTGGCCTYCTATGCCAACRAAGTTGCCTTCGGACATTCCAAAGTTCGAGGCKAAGCCTAAYGAAGAYCCAGGTGATSACATGACTACTTTYCATCTTTGGTGTTCRTCGAACTCACTRAAAGATGACTCYGTCCAGTTGYGATTGTTTCAACGCACTCTTATTGGRAGTGCCRCGAAATGGTACATAGAGCTTGATCATTCACGATACTCTTCTTTTGGCGAACTGGCGATGGTCTTCCTTAACCATTTCCAGTTACCTGTGAGATACGATGCTGACACAGAGTTGCTATCCAATTTTGAGCAGACGAAAGCAGACCATATATCGGATCACATTCGAGAGTGGTGACGCCGAAAGAGTCTTATCAAAGTACCAGTCCCACCAACATTCCTACTGGAGTGGTTCATTAAGTCCTTGGTCCCACAGTTGTCCAAAGACATCGCAACGTCCAGAGTTCCTCTGAAGAAGACGCCATTATGCGGGATCAACAATTTGAGCTCATCTATTCTCAGTCTGGTTTGTTATACAGCATCTTACCTGATGCGCCCCGTTTGATACTGGAGAAAACTAGATAGAGAGATGGACCACATGCCGACGGTATTGTTGGTTCCGCACAAACTAAGCCTACTGATCAATTGACTAAACAATTGCAACAGTTATCTATACAACACTTAGCAGCCAGCCAGACTACTGCTTTGGCTGTGCCTCCTACCCAAACGTCAGAAGTACACTCTATGCAGACGACTAACCCAAAGGCCAACCAACAGCCTGAAGGGAAGAGAAAACAATGCAAAAAGGATAAGGGGGATAAAAAACCAACTGATAATGCTGGAGAGGGCACCACGAAAAAAAGGAAGGCGAGGTATCCGTGCAACTTATGTGCAGAAGACCACCCGACCCATC
>JASDQU010739357.1:197766-209948 GCA_032191745.1 Picea mariana | reverse complement strand
AAACCCACCTTTAATTAATTACGGGTCTTGCATTATAACTGTTGGGGCCGACTTCTTATTCTATCCTTTGTAATTGTTCGATGACCAATCCGCAAAAGGGGATTTGGTCCTTATACAATTATCAACATGATTAATCCACAATGGGGATTAATCCAATAAAAATAATAATAATAATGACATGATTAATCTGCAATGGGGATTTAATACAATAATAATAAGAATGATCTTCACAGTTACATTATTTCAACATCTATTATAGCCTAGAGTCAACTCTTGTGACAACATTTTCTGGTGCCATTGCCAGGGACGGAGGACAAAGTTATGTTCCCTGGGATATGACAAAGTTCAGATCTATCTCTTGATGGTGAGAACGGGATAGGAATTCAATTGGATATGATCATTCACCTGGCGACTCCTTGGTTCGTAGACTGTACATGATTTGCTGGTGACTCCACTGGTCTCAAATGTCAAATTCGTTCGCTACTCAAATTGCTGCAAGGTTTTCTCCTTTGGACTTTACAAATGTTTATGGCTTTCCAAACATTATTCCAGACATTAAAATTTGGGAAGATGTCCTTCCTAAATTTGGAGAATATGTGGATGACAATCCCGCTCAACACTTATTTGAATTCCACAAGCTCATGGAGGAATTAAATGTACATCATGAAGATGTCCTCATGAAATTTCTTATGTTTTCATTGGAAAAAGATGCTAGACTCTGGTATAAATATTTACCCCATTCCTGTATTCCTTCATTGAAAGATTTTCACATACTTTTTCATCAACATTGTAAAAGAATCTACTCAGCTGAAATACTTTTTGAAGATTGTTGTAATATAGAATTCATAAGACAAAATGATCAAACAAATCCTCTTGAAGAGGAGAAAAAAATATCAGAAATTTCTCAAGTTGATGAAGATGATTAGTATGAGGAAGAGTTGGCTCATAAAGAAGATGGATCTTGTGAACATACTCAAGAAGAAAATACCCAGCATCATGATCAACCTGCAGAAGAAGAGATAGACCTTCTCCTGAACAACTATGTTACATCCCCTACTCACACAGATTTGCAACTTTTACACAATTCCGAATATGAGTGTCAAACTTCTTCCATTTCTGAAGATGTAAATCTGTTTTTAAATGATGACAATCATGTATTTGATGGAACTTTATAGGAAGTTAGTGAACCTATTTATGATGATTTCCTACCAGGAGATCATATTTTAGACTCTGTTTTGTTTCGTGAAAAAGATATGGTTTCCATGTTTAATGATCCTGAAGAAAGTTTGTTGTTCAAGAATGCATTAGACTGTGATTTGTAGAAGTATGATTTTGAGATAAACAGTATGCCAGAGATGGTAACATAGTTTCCTTTGCTTGATACATCCACAGTTGATGTCTCGAGTTTTTGTCTGATTGATGACCCTCTTGAGTTATCTGCTGAACCTAAATATGATGAGTATAGTGATGATTATTTCATCGTTTCTGTAGAACAACTTGCTGCAGATTTTTCATGGAGGGATGAGGGTCTTCAGACAAGATTGTGCCATGATTTTGGAGATGCCATTGTAGATGATCTTGAAGGTTGCTTAGATATTCTCTTTGAGAATGATCCTAAGCATTATAAATCAGAACATAAAGTAGTCCTGGATGTTTTAAAACCTCAGGACCATATATTTTTTCAAGATCCTTTTGTTGATCTTTTAGATTCATTTAATGGAAGAGTATGCTATGTCATGGATATTTTGTCACAAGAATTGATGAAAGGTTTGAAAATTCATGATCACCAATAGGTCAGATGGGAGTTTTCAGTTTCCTTTTTCAGCCTACTCAAAGAAAGTGTGAGAAAATTTCAAATAATTAGACAATTATTGGATTGGCTTCACTGACATTTTTGTATCATTTGATTCAGTGGGAATTTTTCAGTAGTTAGAGTAGGTGATGTATATAAATAAGCTTGACTTTGAGCAGTAGATTACAGTGGTGGTTTTTAATATGTTTTCAGTTTAGTTTTGAATCCAGTATGTTTTTTTTTTAAATCATTACGACTCCATAGCCCAATGAATGAACAAGCGGTTTTTGTTTTGGAAAGATGAAAGTAAAGTGACAGGGTTCAGAGTTTGATAAGGATGATTTCTGGTCGCCCAATGGATGAAGGCATGTGGTCTACTGTTCTTGGCACTTTACAGGAAAGAACCATCCCTAGATGGAGCCTATGTTGGAAAAAATATTGAAATTTTGGCTTTCAGTAGCTTAGGAGGAAAAAATTTATAGTGTTTAGCTACCGAAAGTGTAGACTTTCGATAGCTTAAATCTTGGGTTTCATATGCCATTAGCTGCCGAAAGTGTATCGACCGAGACCAAGCATTCACGCACCACAAATCAATCCACATGGAGGAATAAATCATGATTAGATGTGAAAAGAATGCAATAAACGACATAAAATCACTATAATAGGGTTTAACATAAATGCCACGTCACCATTTCGGGGTTTCGACCATCGGAGGTTTGGCCGACGTAAACATTTTAACCACCGCTCTATTTCCTTAAACCCGAAATCCAAAAATTGAGGTTTCAGGACTTTCAGTGGCTTACAGTGCTCCGAAATCGCACTGTTAGCCACCAAAAGACAAGACTTTCGACAGCTAAGATACCCTTGTTTTCGGCCTGTTAGCCACCAAAATTGCAGATTTTTTCCAATGACTAAACTGCCTTAGCAAAAGTCAGTTTTCTCAGTCGTGGAGAGGCTGTTTTGTGCGCTCAAATGGTCGATTGACATCTACAGATCCTATTATTTCCATTAGATAATTCATATTTTCATTTGGATATTCGGAAGGAAGTCAAAATTTCCCCTCAAGATGAGGTTCGTTTTCAGAAATGTGACATATTTTACTATGTTGAGTCATCATTTTCAAATGATGATTATGAGCGACTCGAATATCATTTTGAGAAACGATCAGAGGGTTTTGTGCCTAACACATCAGAGATTGATAAACTCCCTCAATTTTCCTACAAGTATCACATATTGGGAGAATCAAATCCATCACCGAGCCTTAATTTTTGGATCTCAGAATTTCCCTGTTTGACACATGTTTTTGAGAGGCAGATATGGGGAAAATGGAAATGGATTTCAGGGAACTGAGAGAATTTTTTGCTCAGAAAAAATAGATGAAAAAAAACCTCTTTCATATTATACACATATTTCACTATTTGGGAGATACAAAACTATGATCGCAGCCCCAGTTTTCAGCAGTTTGGCCCATTTTCTATGGCAGAAAGTTTATGAAATTGAGGGTAACTGTTGTTATCTTTTGGGAGGATTTTGACCTCACTACCTGCATGTGATACCTGTTCATTTCTATAGGGGCTTATTTTTTAATTGGAATCATTTTTCAGTTATTCAACAAAAGACTTATATTATTGTATCTTCTTGAAGAAGAAGAAAAGGGGGGAAAGGACAAACATGAGTAGTACTCCTGGGCTGTAGCATTTATTTTCATGTTTAATAAAAGAGTGCAGAGAATTTTTGATCTATATCAGAGATTCTTGTGATTTTGTTTGTAGAGAATGTCTTATTGCTTTGTTTTTGCATCATTTCACTTGGTTTTATTTCCATTTTCCTCTCGATTTGTGACTGTGTTTGTAATAGAATTTATCCGTTTGTTAGATGCTCTATTACATGACATGTTATAGGTTGTTTCTTGTAGAGATATGAAGGTTCAAAATTCATCCTTGGATAGATTCTCTATCCCCACCATCTCTTTCTACTGATTTATGCTTGGAATTCACTCATTGCTAAGTGCTCCTTGCATTTTGATATGTTTTCTCCTTATTCTGCTGCCATACTTTTATAGATCCTTCTCTTTGTAATCAACTTTTACCTCACCTTTGTTCCATGGATTTCCATTTCTGAAACACTCTTATTATTTTCTTGATCATTTGACTCCATGCCCAATGGACTATCACCCAGTCCAACCCATCAACCCTAAAAACCTCAAAAATTTCTGTTACCTACAGATCTGCCCAGTGTTAAGCTTATTGAATACTCTATCGTGACTTATATTTGAGAGATTCCTCTCGAGTTGGAAGGGGCAGTTTCCAATCAAAAGTGGTTCGTGGTTATCTCAGAATTTACTTGCATGCAACCCAAGTCAAGTTCCGAGTGATAACTTTTTATTTCATTTAAAATGTGATAAGGCTTGACTCTATTATATCCTAGAGTCAACTCTTGCGACAACATCCTATAGCTCTAACGTTTTTTCCGTTGCCTCACACTGAAGCAGTGTTCATAACAGCAAGTAAATCAAATGGTCTCCTTTCCCAGCATACTTGGCAGTATCCTGCCTCCTCTCATATTCTATTTATCATTTGCCCAGGTCTTTTCCCTCCCTTGGGAATTTTCCCAGCTTTCTAAATCCCTGATTTTCAGGGGCTTCCAATGGCCAAATCACTGATTTGCAAGTTGTAATAGTCAGTCCAGAGGTAGTTCCAAAATGTTCCCCACTCATGGAGTCATGGTCAACTAAATTTAACATGGTTGTTCCATTTTTCTTCCTACAATCAATATAAAATATTTTGTTTCCATACTAGTGTCATAGTCAAATAGTTAGTTGGGTCAAATTAGTTCTCTGCCCAATAGTCAAAATAATTAATTACAATTACCAAATTTGAAATTCGGAATTTCCATAAATGGAAAATAATTTCCAACTTCGAATTTACTAAAAACAAAATAAATTTCTTGCAATTTTAAATTTCAAAAATATTTTATTTTTGGGGATGTCACATCCTTTCCCTCTTCAGTAAAACACTGTCCTCAGTGTTCGTTCATTTCCTGGAACAGGATTGGATGAGATTTCCGCAAATCTCCCTTCAACTCCCAAGTGGCCTCCTCAGGACTAAAGTGCTTCCATTGCACCTTTACCTGAGTGATGGCTTTGTTTCGAAGTGCTATTTCTCTCAGGTCTAGAATGCACAGGGGTTCCTCCTGGAACTTGCCTTCAGGTTCCACCTACACCAAGTTCCAATCAATCTTATGAGTATGGTCATGAATATACTTTTTCAGCAACAAAACATGAAATACATTATGAATTCTTAGATTAGTTGGAAGTGCAAGTTGATATGCTACGGGTCCAATTCGAGCTAGTATCTCGAAGGGCCCACAAAACTTGGGTGTTATCTTGGCACAATTCCCTAACTTCAACGAGCTCTTTTGGGCTTTGAACTTCAAATAAACATGGTCTCCTACTTGAAATTCCAAGTGTCTTCTTTTCTGATCTGCATAGCTCTTCTGTCTGTCCTATGCTTCTTTCAAGTTCTGTTGTACCTTTCTTACCATGTTTTCCATTTCTTGGAGCATCTCTGGTCCAACCATGAGTCTGTCAGCCGATTTATCCTAGGTAATTGGAGTTGTACACTTTCTGCTATACAATATTTTGAAAGGGCTCAACTTAGCCGAAGTTTGGTACCCATTGTTATATGAAAATTCTACCAAGTGCAGGTAGTCTTCCCACTTGCTTGGTTTTGTTCATATGTACATGCAAAGCATATCCTCTATGATTTGGTTTGTCCTTTTGGTCTGTCCATCCATTCTTGGATGATAGCTTGTACTGAAATTCCAGTTAGTGTTTATCCATGCAAACAATTCCTTCCAAAAGAGGATATAAATTTTACGTCTCTATCTGAAATCACCATTTTAGGAATACCATGCAGTCTAAAAATTTATTTCATGAATATTTCAGCAATGTTTATAGCTTTAAAAGTAGACTTTAAAGGAATAAAGTGCCTAGACTTACCGAGTTTATTGATTACAACCATGATAGAAGTATTCTATTTCTGATTTTTAGGTAAACCTGTTATAAAGTCCAGTGAGATAGTCTCCCATTTCCATTCTGGTATTGGTAATGGCTGTAATAGGCCGGCTAGATGCTGGTGCTTGGCCTTAACCTGCTAATAATCTTGGCACCTAGCCAAGTATTCTGCTGTTTTTCCCTTCATACTAGGCCAAGAAAATAGTTTTCTAAGTGTTGTTATTGTTTTCTGGTAACCTGGATGGCCAAAATACGGTTTGTTATGCACATTGTCCAAAATTGTTGATTTCAATTCTGCTGAATTTGGTATGTAAAGTCTATTTTTAAGTCATAATAGTCCTTTCTCGTCGATTCTTAGATTTGGTTTGTCAGAGTTGGTGGTACTGTTTTGTAATTCTGTCATTATCTTAGTGTAATTTTCATCGTTAATACCTGTCATCCTTATTCTTTGTTCCAGATCACTTTTTGCCCTGCTGATGTTTATCTCAAATAACCCATGGACTCTTCTGCTTAAAGTGTCTGCTACTTTATTTTCCTTACCCTTGATATGTTTGACCTCGAAGTCGAATTTTCTCAAGAAGGCTAGCCACCTTGCTTGTCTTGCATTAAGATCTAGTTGGTTAAAAAAATATTTCACCTCGCTATTATCCATCAATAGTAGTAATTTTTTGCCCATTATATAGTGTCGCCACATTTTTAAGGCATGTATTACTGCTGCCAATTCTAAGTCATGAGTGACATAATTTGTCTCCTGTTCTTTTAATTTTTGGGACTCGTAACAAATCACGCTCCCTTCCTGAGTTAGGACACCACCTAGTCCCTCTTTACTTGCATCAACACAAACTATGAAGTCTTTATCTGGGTCTGGTACCTTCAAAATGGGTGCTGATGTCAATAATTCTTTCATCTTGTTAAAGCTGTCTTGACACTTTTGTGACCAGTTAAACTTGGTTCCTTTCTTTTGTAGTGACGTGATAGGGTAGGCTATCTTGGAAAACCCTTCTATAAATCTGTGATAATATCCAGTGATTCCCATGGATGACCAAATATTTGCCACATTCTTAGGTACTGGCCATTCCATAATGGATTTTATCTTTTCTGGGTCTACGACAATACCTTCTGAGGAAATGACATGTCCTAAATATTGTATTTCTTTTTGATAAAAGTCACATTTTTCGAATTTTGCGTATAGTTTGTGTTTCCTTAATGTTTGCAGAACTATTCTTAAGTGTTCATCATGTTCCTCCATTTTAGAATAGACCAGAATATCGTCAATAAATACTACGACAAACTTGTCTAAGTACTAACTGAAAATGATGTTCATCAAGCACATAAATGTGGCTGGTGCGTTAGTGAGTTCGAAAGGTATGACTACAAACTCGTAGTGTCCATATCTTGTTCGAATTTTTTTTTGTTTATGTCCACGTCCTTTATCCTAACTTGATGATAACCAGATTGTAAATCCAATTTTGAAAAGATCTTGGCCCCACCAACTTGATCGAACAGATCATTTATCCTTGGTAAGGGGTATTTGTTCTTAATGGTCATTTTGTTCAATTGTCTATAATTGATACATAGTCTTAGAGTATTGTCTTTCTTTTTAACAAAGAGGACTGGTGCCCCCCATGGTGAAACACTCGGTCTGATATACTCTTTGTCCAACAATTCCTGTAATTGGATTTTTGATTATGTTAGTTCTGGTAGACTCATTCGGTAATGTGCTTTTCAGATAGGGGCTGAACTGGGTAGTAGGTCTATGGAGAAGTCTATTTCCCTTCTGGGAGGTAATTCTGGTATCTCATCCACAAACATGTCTCTGAATTTGCGTAGGACAACAAAGTATTCTAACTTTGGCTTATCTTATTTTTCTAATAGATTCATCACTTGGATGGCATAAACTTGACATCCCTTTCTAATACATTTCTTGAGTTGCATCGCTGAAACTTGTCTGAGTGATACAGGTTTTGGTATGCCTTGGGTTGTTCTAACAGTGCCAAAATTATCTTTATAGCTAAGTATCTTTGTATAATAGTCTAGTACTGCTTTGTGTTGTTCCAACCAATCCATCCCGATAATCATATCATAAGATCCTAGTGGTAAGATGTTCAGATTGGTCCTTATCTTTTGACCACCTAAGTTGAACTCAAAATCCGAAATAAAGTCAAAGAATTTTCTTTTAGTACCTGTTGCTAGTTGTACCAGCCATGATTTTGCATGCTTCAGTTTCTTAAGTTTATTCGACTCTACTATATTAGGAGTAATATAACTTAATGTAGCTTGAGGATCAATTAAAACATAAATTCGAGTGTCATTGATTTTACCTTCGATTTCTACCACTGAGGACTGGTGGTCAGCTTGTCGACCATCTATGGCTACATTTATCCGATGCAGGCTTCTGCCCACATCTCCCACTGTCAAGGCTTCCTACAGATTATGAACAACAGTTCTATTTTCTGAGGTTAAACCTGGACAGTTCCTCCTTAGATGAGGCTCTTCACACTCCCAACACTTTAATGGCCTGCGGGAGTTTTTCCCAAACTTCTTCATTCCCAAGTCTACCAGTTTACCACTACCTTGTGTATTCAGATGATTGGAGTAAAAATCCTTCCTTGGGAAACTTTTTGCTGCATTCCGATAAGGAGTTGGCTGGTATCCCTTCTTCCACTAGTTCATTCGATCTTTCTTTTTATCCTTCCAGGTCTTGGGAAACTCTTCTCACTATTTATACTGGTCATAACACATTTGTGCCTTCCTGAATACCTCACTCAAGGATTTGGGATTGTCAAACTCAATTCTGTCTCGGTAGGCCTATGGTAAACAACTTAAGAATCACTGGATTTTTACCTTATCCTCCCGGATCTACGGTACGAACCTTAGTAGTTCCAAAAATTTATTTATAAGGTCCTCCATCGTCATTTGTCTAATTCGTAACTTGTAAAATTATTTCTTCTTTCTTTCATAATAGCTTTCAGAAAGGTATTGTTTCTTGAAATAGTTCTTAAAGTCAAGCCATTCCATTCTCCTTTAGGGCCTTGGCCAATTTCAGTTCCTGCCACCAAATGTTGGCCTTCCCCTTCAAATTGTAGATGGCCATTCTAACCTTCATGTTGTTGGAATAGTTGTAGATCTAAAAGTATTTTTTGATGTCTAACAACCATACCTCAAATTATTCTCCTGTCCTACATTCTCCATCAAAGGTAGCTGGTTTAATCTTTTTAAATTCTCCCTCAATGTGGTCTACTTGTTTTCTTTTTCTGTCTAGTATAGTTTTGTCTTTAGCTGAAGGTGTCCCTTCAGACTAACTGTCTCCTTTTTCTGTTTCTATTCTAGAATTCTTGGAGGCCCTTTTGTTGAATTCTTCATCATGGTTATTGTCTTTTGGGATTTTCTTGGTTACTATACTACACAGGAGGACTTCATTTATCTCTTGTTGTTCGTGTTGTGCTTTCTTCAATTTTTCATTGTCATCCTTGAAAACTTGCAGTTCAACAATACGATTCCTCATTGTTTCCAACACCTCTGTGGGTGAGCTTCCATCACTGTTCTGTCTTGGATCTTCAGTAGGTCCTTGCTGCAGATTTCCTTCCATACTGATTTTTGCACCTTCTTGAGATGCCATAATTTACAAAAACATAAAGGGATTTCTGTTTGTAACCATAAGATTTATTAGTTTTACATAAATCAGAATAAATACTAAGCAGCTAATGTGGCCCTATTCAAGCCCAGTGTTTTAGCTTTTTCTCTGATACTATATGTAATATACCTCAAAAACTGTCTGAAAATAAATAAATTGATTGTATAAATATCCTTGAATAGTTTGAGATTCAAGCAAGTAATTTTTCTATTATAAAGATTGAGTCTGAAAGTTTGCAAGATTCCTTACTATCATCGACTGTCATTACCGTTCAACTTAAATTTTTCTGATCAACGATAAGTGTTTACTCCTCATTTCAATGTTTATTTCAATTCCTGTAATTATAATTACTTTCCTAGCTATTTGTACCTATAACCATTACCACAGTCTTAACAACACAAACGAATTTGGGACTTTATGGCCAAATCCTTACATGTTAGACCCCACAAATAACCCATTACCATATGTTTACAATACAAACGACTTTGGGGGTTGATGGCCTAGGCCTCGTACATTAGTCCATACACATAATCACATGATGAAAATGACCAAACAGGCTTAGGTAAAAGTAGAGTATTAGTCTATACTCCTCTGCAAAAAGTTTAAATATAAACAAACTCCTATAGTTTTTTTTTCTAAAATATCTGGATACAAGATAATGGTTAGGTAAGGCCTTCCGGTTAAACTCAGATTACAAATATTTTATAATCCTCCGATCATATTCAAGTTCACCTGCACTGTTGGATTACAAGTACTGGGTCTCGCGCTTATTCCATATGCCCACTGGTTGTGACCACGTGCCTAATCAAAATGCCTTTCACATTTCAGCATTTCGGCATTTCGGCATTTCGACAAGTTGCAATCCCCAAAATGGAGCCAAATCAATGGTTCACAAAACTTCATAATCTAATCCCTTCTTTTCTTAATCGAATGACTGATGGGATTTCAACGTTTTTCTCTTCGAGTCATCGTGACTCCAACATTATAAAATTCATCATCAAAAAATCTCCAAAGTGATCGGACAGTTCACATAACCCACTAAGATGGATGGTTGATGGGATTTCAGAGTTTTTCTTTTCGGGTTTTTGAGACTCACAATAGTCCCTTTCGGAATTTCGACATTTTGAGGCTTCATGATGGTGTATGAATTCAATTTTCACTTACTGTACTTGTGTTAGAGACTTTCCTTTTGAACTTTTAGGTGATTGTGTTGTTATTTACATAGTTAGGAATTTATTTAGGGGTATGTTTTAAGTTTCAGGATGTCCCTTCTTCCTTGGGCCTTTGCACCTCTCGTGATTAGTTCTGGTAATTAAACTATGTTAATTCGATTCACTCCAATAATTTTCCAACATTTCAACCTATAATTTTTCTTTAAACACCGGTTGATATAAAGATGTGTAAATGATGTAGATGGTCTATAATAATTCTTGGTATTCCCAAGGTCACTTCCATACTTTAAATACACACACACACACACACACACACACACACACACACACACACACACATATATATATATCCACATGAAAAAACAAACAGAGGTCAATCGGGTTTCGACGATTACAAATGTCGAATACAAAAAACAAAAGACCATGCGGTTTGCTGAATCTCGAAATGAGAAAAGGTTTTGGGTCCATCACTTTGGGGTTTTGGGGTTCGGGATTTCAGGGTTTACGAACACATGACACACAAACAAAATGAAATAAGAAATTTCAAATTGAAAAATACGATTAGGGTGTGGGCCCAACAATTTTGGGTTTTGGGGTTTACTAACTCCCGATGCAAAACACTACGTAACGTCAAATGGTGAATCGCGAAATCATGAAAAAGGTATGGGGCCCAACCAATATTGGGTTTTGGTGTTTGGTAATGCTTGATGCATGAAAAAAATACAACGGTAATCACCAAATCATGAAAATTCGATCACGCTGTGGGGCCACTTTGGGTTTCGGCATTTGTAAGAACAAAAGAACTCCACGCAACTTGAAACAATAAACTCCAAAATGACAAAAAAATGAAAACATGAATAGATTTTACAAACTTAGTAAAATAAAACATAGAGTGACAAATTCAATTCAAAAATTGTTGTCAAGCTCATCCCTATTACAATTTCGACTCTGGTATTTAGACGCAGAAAAATGCCCCTTCAATCTCCTAAGAGATTTTAATCAAGGCGATGATGGTGTTTTGTGGCCTACAAAGGTTAAGGCGGCCACCGTTTAAATTGTTTAAAACAAAAATGTAATCGGTGGGTTAGTCCTCGAGTCTTGAAAGGTAAAGAGGGCCACCGATTCACCATTTGCACAGGCGGTGAAATGATTACATAATTACAATCTATACACTATGTAGTTTTCCATTTGCATTCAATATGTAGGTAAACTTAAATCTGCATCACAATTTACCTATGGGGTTTTCAACTACGACGCTTTATCTTACTACAATAGTAATCCAAATCACAACACAAATCTTCTTTAAGAATTGACTAGTCATATCATTCCAGCTAGTATACTTTCAGAAACTAGTATTCATAACAGTAATGAGATGCAACAAAGATAATCCATTCTGAACTAATAGAGAGATATTTTAGCAATTCCTAAGTTTGCAATAGGATGCATTCAATCTTTCATCCTTAATATTATTTCTAACAGATACATTCTATCAAGTATGTAACCATTTAACATTCAATCAGATAAGGGATAGAAATAACATATCTGAAATAATACGGTGAAAGACAAAGG
>JASDQU010739357.1:178242-194723 GCA_032191745.1 Picea mariana | reverse complement strand
CCTATGATGAGAGAGATAAATTTTTCATCTTCTCACTCACCTATGCTAGCCATGACACAAGAGGATATCAATGGCATTCCTGATATGGTAGAGGAGCCTTGTGTGGGGATTGTACACAAGGGACATATGGATCTACATACCCAAGAGGAGAGGTATGGCTTGGAGATAGTTGAAATTATACATACCTATCAGTATGAGGAGAGTGAGTCACCACTCTTGGAGATTCCATTGATGGATTAGGTTGTGGAGACTGATATCTTGTTGGGACAGTTACATCCAGGATTGATCTACAATGATGAGGATGCACTCCTTATTGGATGGGATGACCATAACTCATTTTTGGACACATATGTATGGGACCCAGGCACAAATTATATTAGTAGGGTGAGTGCACAGGAGGATACAACCTCCCATACATGATACAATGCGATTCATATGGGGGTAGCAGTTGGTGATGGTGTGCAGTGGCATACAAAAGGACTCAGTATCATAGTGGACAGTGGGTAGTTCAATGCCTTATCTTTCGAGGAGTGTGTTGTTAAGGAATCCATTGTTTACACTAGCAGTAAGGGTCATGAGTTAGGACCTTAGTGGGACTGTGATTAGGAGTCATGACACTGGATGAGACAATTGAGAGTCAGTGAGGACATGATCATGGCAGCCACTCGATGCATTGATGATACACATGCATTAGTGGCAGGTTATTGTTGGAGGGGCTCGATGGCACATGATAGTTCAGATAGGGGACTAGCAATTGATGACTTCCATACACTCATGGAGAGAGTGATTGTGATGAGGGTCGACTACCAACAATTATTGATGGATAGATATTACCTATTGGAGATTGGCAAGATGTATCATAGGGCACTGAGGGAGCAGGCGCTTGAGGTGGACCGACTCACTCATGAGTTGGTGAGAACATGAGGATTCTTGGAAGGCACATAGACAACCCTTCAGGAATTAGAGTCCATATTAGATGAGCTCCTTAATGATAGTGGTCAGAGATACACTATATCTATCTCAACAGAGAGTCATATATGTTCCTCATTTACATTGTTGGAGGATATCTAGGTGTCATAGGGGCCACCATTCATGGTTAGTTAAGAGACAATCGGTCATACACATACACATGAGAATTCCAGAGTGAGGGGAAGTCATGAGGACACTTTCAATTGTGTTCTAGGATTGGTTTATATCTACACAAAGGTTGATCCAGAAGTACACCTTGGACATATGATGATGAGAGAGATGTATAGTGGGATTGATGGGGACACATTGGATGGCAAGGAGGAGACACACTTAATGGAGCATTGAGATTCCCCTCCCTTCCAGCAACACATAGTTCTGGGAGATCACCTTCACAATAAAAACAACTATGAGTGATGATGGAGGGAGAGTGATTGACCAATAGTTTGTGGAGTTATCTACTGTTGTACTCGATAGTTGGATTTTAGGTGATTATTCACCATGGGTTCTAGTGGATGAGTTTTTGGTCCAATCCTAGGGATTGACCAAAGAATATGATACTTTCCAGTCCCACAGTTGGTTGCATATATTTATGATAGCCTTTCCCGAAACTTTTATCATTGAGAACAACACAGGGGGAGCTAGACAGTGGCAGGGGACATGGAGATTTGGTAGGATGAGACCACCTAACATGAGTGTCTTGATTGCATACAACATGATAGGGGTGGATCATCAGGGGAAGACAGTTGAGGTCCTAAGAATGATGGAGAGTATCCTAGGCCACGGGAAAAAGGATATCTTAGAGGATGTTACATATTTAGACTCTCATTGGGATGAGGGTGGAGGGATTTCGATAGTTACCAGTAGGGAACATCAACAATTAGTGGGGATTGGAAGTGATGAACTTCCAAATTTGACATGGGATCCGAGAGTCCATTGGGTCGATAGTTTGTTTCATCTTATGAGGATCCACGTGTGGAGGGTCCAATATGGATACTTTGAGCATACAGTCATGATCAGAGTCGAGCAACATCGACATGATGGTCCATGTCAGAGACTAGCATGGGACCCTAGGATTACAGGGCCAGGCATTTTATTGACTGATGGAGATGTGAAGACGTTTGCAGGGGGGAGTCGCTTTGATTTTCCATTGATTTTCAGTATTGGGGAGAGCACATCATTGTCTAGAGATTTGTTGAGGTCTTGTAGTACCTCATTATGGTATCAACATGTTCAGTCGGTGGGGGTCGTGCTGAGTTTGGTATGGTTTGGTAGGATAGACCTATTTCAGGTTGAGGCCATGTGTTATTTATAGGAGAGTCATGGTGTTGATATGTTACAAAACTATACTCCACAGGGAATTATGGTTCTTATTCTGATATGGGATCTAGGGATTGGAGTGCTTGGTAGTTCAACATTGGATGGAGTTGAGTTTTGAGTAGAGTGGCTGCTCGTGGAGTTGACATGGATTCTTTGGCCATTAATCATTCTACTCATCAGGAGCATGTGGGTGTCATGCAAGGTGAGCACCTGGAGAGACCACAGCTTGAGGGTAGTCTACCTTGTGTCACATAGGTGGATATGGGACCCCAGTATCATATATTGTTGGATTCATTTATTTCTTGAGGACAAACAATATTCCGACAGGGAGGACTGTAATGTCCCCATTTTGGGACATTATAATTTTACAGAGTGTATGCCTACCAGAGTAGCCATATAGGATTGACAGAGAGTTCAAGATATATTGAGGGGTTTTATTGGGCCCAACTTGCATCGTTCATCATCAGGATCCATTCTTCACAACTTGGCTTTGGTTTCGTTGCATTCTGATGATTTCTGTAATTTTGAGTTATTATGGGTCATATCTTAATTAAATTCACTAAGAAGGTCATAATGGGCATATTACTTTGAGAAACCTATTAGTGTAATATCTCATCAGAATCGGGAAGACGAGCACTACATGATAAGATGATGAGAAGTGACTTTCAGTGGCCGGGGAATCCATAAGGATGGATAAATCACTTTTTAGAGGTAAAATGGTTAATTAATTAATTAATTAAGTGATTTAATCAATGAATAATAAAATAAAGTAAAAGTAACTTGGAGGGAAAATGTCAACAACCAATTATGGCTTCAACAGTGAATTAGGGTTTATAAAATCTATAAGAGAAGGGTCAGCGACCTAATTCATCATTATGTAGATTATGACTTGTCATTGAGGAGAGAGTCGCATTTCAGGAGAGATAGTCCAATGGATTCCAGGAGGAAGACACCAGTTGGTTTATTTTGGCGTTGAGAGACACACCCTATTCACCAGGAATATCAGATGGGTATTCCATCATTCTTTAGAAGTAGTTATGTAGGGTCCACCAGCAAGGGCGAACTTATCCAGGGTGAGGGTGCAACTCCTGAGGAGGTTCATAGGATCGAATTCTCCCATCTAGGGAGAGTTAAAAGATTCCCCTCCGACCCAGTTGAGAGGAAAAAAAGGCACATCTTTTTCCTAGTTCCTCGTTAGATTCTGACAGAGGAATCATCTGGGGCACATTTTATAGACTTGGACGTGAGACACTTTTGGCAGACACATTTGGGGTTCCCAAGTGAGCATCAGATCAGATTCAGGGAAACCCTTTCGACCAATTTGACAATAGACCAAGGGTATCATTTTGAGATACATCTCAGCCGATTCCGACGTTGGAATTACTAGGACACATTTTTCCAGTGAGAGAGGGGCGCATTTCCCTAGGGGGATCCATCTGGGGTCTAGACCCACCAGCAGAGGGGCTGGTCAGTTACCAGTCTTGAGAGTTAGAGGGCGCACCATTTGGGACATTTTCCAGGCCATTCCAAGAGGTATATCCACTAGGGATAAATTTCCATACTTCCAACAGTTACCGTATGAGGTGCTATAATTCCAGCTCATCCATTGATCCCAAAGTGATCATCTATTATCAGGTATTATCATTTAGTTTTCTTATTATATTTTGGCTAAGATCCTTTTGTATTTTGATCTAGCTGAGTGATTCATTTTATTCAGCTGCATTAGGCCTTTGTACTCCATAGAGATATCATAATATAAACTTTGTAGTCCTTTGTCACATTTGTTATTTGCATGATCATTTATGTGCGGTAAACAATTAATTATACACATGCATTAGCATCATTTCCTAGACTAGCGAAGTTAGGAACATTATAGAACTTCATATTGATATCTATTAAGTATTGATGCAATCTTCCTTCTTAAAACTTGGGATGGCACATGAAAAACCTTCCCTTCAATATTCTTACCTTACACCTTGACTTGCATTTAATGTTGAACCCTAAAAATAAGTAATGGGTTGACATTTTGAACTTCAAAATATTCGATAACTATGTCTCCCTTAACATAAATTGGCATGTTATTTTCCACGGATTGGTTGAATCTCTAAGAATGATGTTTATGTGGTTGTTTACTTCCTTTAAATATTTGAGCCTTGTGTGCTCTTAAGACAAAAACCTCTGTGCACTTCCTTTTAAGAAAAATATTGACTGGTAAATGAATTTTAGGAGGTATTGAAGGATGGCATAGACTTTGGACTTCTTATGCGCAAATAAAACATGATGTGAAGAATGATTGTTGACATTGGACCTTTTGCGCTATGAATTTGTTGATTCGTTATAGGGTTAATTGTGTGTCTAGAATAAAATGGATGTTTCCCTTCCACTTGGAAAATACAATAAAGTTGATTTCATTGCRCCCTCTATTGTTCCCTTATATGATTGATTCTCAAATGGTATTCTCTTGCACCTTGTGAATTTTAAACGAAGTTTCTGGCGCCTTGAATCATTGAGGTGTAAATGATGGATATAGAATAGAATGATCATGCGTAGTTCAATAGTGTGATGTATGGCTAGTTGGGGATTTAGACTCCATGCGTGCATTGTATGATAATGTACTGTATGGTTTAGATATTAGTCCCTTGCACGAGATGAAAATTTTATTATGGATGATGACATGTGTGTTTGGGGGTTTTCACCTCAAATTTAATTGATATTTCCTTGGTTCCTTGATTAGTTGATGTTAGGATTGATGGTCTTGATGTTAGTCTTCTAGTGCTCAATGAAAATTTATTATGATGAAGGATGGTTATGCAAATAGTTAGACTACTTGCACATCATGATTAATTTTGTAAACACACTGATTATCGGCTACTTTTAATTGTGACATTACATCGATATCTATTAGTCATTCACGACGATGATGTGTTGACTTTGCGTCAACATTTTTGTTAATGTTTTAATGTTGTTTCATTTATATATTTCACTATTGTCAATGATGTCGTTATTAATTTTTGATGTATATTTCCTAACACAACATTAAAAGAAAAATTCATTTATCTATTGTATGTCACTTTTTTCGTCGTAACGACGAGTTCATTACATATGGTATCAGGGTGGGTTTAACCCTATGACTATGGATAGCCACACCTTCCACTGAATTAAACCCTTGATTAAATCATAGTGCTAATTAAAATTTTAACCTATCCTTGTGGTAGTCACAACTAAAGGACGCGGTAGAGATTCACAATGTGATGCTAGGGAGGGAGGTGCGATGCCTTGAGAAGTGCCACACACCAGGGGTCTAACCACCAAGGGGAAGAACAAGTCTTTGGGTGAGAGTTGATTGATATAAGTAATGGGATGGTCTAAAAAAGTACTTTCAGGGAAATGTTAGAGGCCTCGATTAAATGTATGTACTGAGATGAGGCCAGGGTGCCTTTACCCCTGAGGGTCCACAACCCACCTTTACCCCTGAGGGTCCACAACACGCCCCAGCTAGTACTGGTAGATTTCACAGAGAACTTGAGAAGGTTAATTTCTCGAGTTCACAAGAGCCATGGATGTCTTAGCCACTAAGGCATGTCTATAGAACAAGGTGATATGATTTGTGCATTGCGGCTACGACCTCAAGCATAAAGGTCTGCATGGTGGTCTTCGGCTAAAGGGGATCGCTCTTCAACGGTGGAAGACACTCCTACCTCAAATAAACATGGTTTTCAAATTCATGTTATTGGGATGATTGTAGGAACAGTTCCAATAGATGTTTTGACAGAGGAAATCATTGAGCGCCACCTTGATGAGATCAACGCCTTACGGTTCAAGATTATGAGACAAGATTATGGAGATACTTCAGTATGCCCCACATCTGAACATGAATAAGTTGGAGATCAAAAAGTTCATGATCGACCTTAACTCCAGTTTTCTTGCGAAGGTGAGGTTATAAATGCCTTGGATGTTGTACGATGTAGTCCAATAGGCCACATAGATAAGAAAGAATTGACCCAGGAGTCAGAGTAGGAATCCTGTAAGATCGTCTGGCCTGATGACATATGGTGCGTAGCAGAATTAGACACCAACCAAAAAAGACATCTTAGTATCAATATATGTCTATAGAACCCTTTTTCATGACACCGTGATGACAGGTTCCTTAGCAGAAGACACATACATGGGACTGCCACCAACAACCACTGTTAGGATTGCCAGCAGCACATATCAGGATCTTAGGTTGGTAGGCCAACAACTTTTACTTTGGGGACCAAGAGTATTGTACCAAAGACAGATGATGGAAAGGTGGATATGCCACCTTACCAACAAGAATGTCTGGATGGAAAAGATGGAGAAGACAGGTAAACAGGACACACTATGATTGTGGAGATGGGTGAGGCCCATGGGATTCTTGATCGTTGTGAATAACTTCCAGACCGAGTACTAGACCACTATGATCAAGGCGTCAGGTACCATCTTCGACCAAAATTTAATAGTTGTTAGATCCTAGTGCTATAGAGAGCTCTATTTCTAGTACTGCATTGAAGGAATTCAGGTAAAGGCATTCGACAAGACGAGCTTAGATTCATCAATATGGCTTCGGGTGCCAACTAGATGGCTGGAGGAAGGGGTATGGATTGTCACTATAACTTGGGGAATAGTGTAATATCTTGACAATGTGGTTTTTATAGACTGGTTGGAAATCACATGAGGCGATAGTCAACTGTAAGACAAAACATATAAGTTTGGTCAATGATGAGGGACATAGATGAGTGATTACAGGTAGGAATCAAGGAGTATCCTTGAGGTTCATTTCTTCCCAAAATGTATAGAATATCATGCCCATGGATGTAAGCTATAGAAAATATTGGAGCTAAATGACAAGGTTGTGAAAAACGTATTTGAAAGACCTTCCCATGGAACGAGTACTATTGATGTGTTTCAAGAAATTTACCCATATTGTCGCCCACAAAAGAGTTGGAGTTTAAAATTGACTCAAAATTCTGGAACTAAATCGATAGTGAGAGAGCCTTATTGGATGTAGACCCCTGATTTAGAGGAGTTGAAAATGCAATAGAAGGAGTTTCTGGACATAGGACTTATACGTCTAGGTGTGTCACCTTGGGGCGCACCTATTATTTTCTATGGAAGAAGGATGGGTCGTGGAGAATCTGTATTGAATATCGTCAATTGAACAAGGA
The DNA here is from genome assembly GCA_032191745.1 of Picea mariana. NCBI lineage: Eukaryota > Viridiplantae > Streptophyta > Pinopsida > Pinales > Pinaceae > Picea > Picea mariana. Next base: position 187,251 of record JASDQU010739357.1, on the reverse strand, counting down.
AACGATTAAGAACCAATATCTGTTTCCTATAATAGATGATCTATTGATCAAATTAATGATGCGATGGTGTTTTTGAAGATCAACTTGAGATCAAGGTATCACCAATTACAGATCAAGGAGGAAGAAATTCCTAATACCATGTTCAAGACGAGGTTTGGACATTACAATTTTACCACTTTACCATTAGGACAAACAAACTCCCTAGGGGTATTCATGAGCTTGATGGAAGGGGTGTTCCGTGAATAATTGGACAAGTTTGATCAAGTATTCATTGAGGACATATTGATATATGCTCGGATGATGAAAGAACATGATGAATTATTGCGCTTCGTGTTAAAGTGTTTACGAGAGAACAAATTATTTGGGAAACAGTCGAAATGATATTTTAAGGGAATTTCATCTCCGGTGAAGGTATCATTGTGGATCCAGTGAAGGAAGAGGCTATCATGGAATGGCTTGCGCCGACGACTATCCCAGAATTATGTAATTTCATGGGTTTAGCTGGATATTATCGACGGTCATCAAGGGTTTTTCGAAGATAGAAAATATGATTACAAAATTGCAGAAGAAGAACAAGGAGTTGTTTGTACCGAGAAATGCGTGGAATCATTTCAAAGGCTCAAGGAGCTATGATGATAGCACCGATACTAAAAGTCCCTGACTTGGACGAGGACTTCTTGGTATGCATCGACGCATGCAAGGAAGGCTTAGGCAAAGTCTTGATGCAAGAAGATCGAGTGATTTATTACACCACAAGGAAGCTAAGAAGGCATGAGGATAACTACATGATGCACGATTTGGATTTATTAGCCATCGTGTATTCCCTGAGAGTGAGCGGACACTACTTGATTGGAACAGAATTTCGAAAAAAAAAAAATGGACCACTGTAGTTCACAACACATTATTACGCAAAGTGACTTGAATGCATGACAAAGGAGTTGGTCAAAATTTCTTAGCAAGTACGATTTTGAGATTACCTACATCTAAGGAAAAATGAATAGATTTGTGGATGCATTGAGTCAGAGACCATGCATATTTTTGGTGGGGCCTCTTCAGATGAATATTCATGAAATGATTCTAACTACAACGCGACGATGACCGGTATAAAGAGGTTGAGGAATTCTATTGGACAAGATGCCATGTTGGTACCAAAATTGAGGGATATATTGTGGAAAACAATGAAATAATGAGATATAATAACTATATTTACTTACCTCCCAACGATGAATTGAGAATGTTTGATCTTGTATGAAGATCAAAGAGCAGTGTACATGGCTCATCCAGGAATCATGAAGATGAGGACAAACCTTAAGCCCTTATTCTTCTGGAAGGGATGAAGGAAAACATTGTTAAATGCATGGCGAGATGTCTATAAGTTCATAAGGTGAAGGATGAACATGGACATCTGATAGGATTTCTACGACCACATGTTATTCTAGAATCAAAATGGGAGGTCACTTTGATGGAATTCATTGGGGAAATTGTCGCTGACGGGAAGGAGGCATGACTAGATTTTCATGATAGTTGGCACTCTGATTAAGAGTTCACATTTTGTCCCTATGCATATGACACATTAGGAACTAAGTATAGCTAGAGTTTATATCAACAAGATATTGAGATTACTAGACGTACCAAAAGAATCATATCCGATAAGGGAATTGTTGTTTGCAAGATGATTTTAGACATGTTTCACAAGAGGCATTGAGAACAACATTGAAATTTAGTACAACATTCTCATGAGATAGACAGGATGACCGAAGGAATGAACCAAATTTTGGAAGGTTGTGTTGCATATGTGTCTGTTGTACCAACAAAAAAATTGCGAATAGTTATTTCTGCTCGTTGAGTTTGCATGAAACAACAACCATCAAGGTATCTTTAAGATGGCACCATTGAGTATCTATACGAGAGATCATGTCAGACATATTTAAGATGGGATATACTCGAGGATGGGGTCCCGGTAGGACCCGAAGAAATCCTAGAAATGGAAGAACAGGTACAAGCAATAAGAAAAAGGGTTGGAATAAGTGCAAGATTGGCAGAAGGTTTTTCCGATGTGCATCGTGTGACCATAAGTATGAAGGGACTAATGGATAACCATTCTTGATTCCTTGAGGCATTTCTCGATATTTATATTGTATCTGTGTGTGAATTTAGGTCAGTGATCCTATGCATGTGATTGACTTGAGTTCTTAGCAGATGTTGGGTGAGGGTGCGTTCATGACAGAGAGAATCTTCTTTCTAGACCATCGCACGAGACCGTTGTGACATCAAACTATAAATCATGTCAAGGTACAATGGGCAATTATAGTCCACTCTCGGCTACCTAGGAGGACACATATGACATGTGTCAATAGTTTCCATTTTTGTTTGATATCTAGACATTTAGATACTGTCAGATACTTTATTTCTGCATCAGTATACTATGAATTTTCATGACAAAGTTTAAAACAAGAGGGGGTGTATGTAACATCCCTCTCATGCGTGCACCTGATGTAAATTATTCTTTGAAGACACTTGTGCTCAAGTGATCCAGTTCATTATATGATTGAATACTTCACTTATGGTTTCTGATGATGAGATTGTGGATTATGATGTCATGTTATGTTATTGTGTATATACATGTGTTATTGACTAGTTTCTCTTGAGTGTACAGGACTCTTGATGGATTAAGGATGCCGATGGCATTGATGTACCTCATTGGACTCTGGATTGAGTCAGGGAGTGGAATGTATATGGTTTGAGTATTTTTGTTATTGCGTATGTGACATATGAAGGGATATATTATGATGTTGTTTATGTATCGCTGATATGTTTCGTCGATGGATGTAGGTTGATGATTGATTGCTAATCAGAATCACATTTGGAGTAAAGGGGTCATGCACAACAAGTAGAGATATTGAGGGAGAGATGTGGTAGCATCCCTACCACAACCTACTATCACTCCCACCGTGGCTCGAACTATAGGTTAAGGATTACCTAGTTCAAGAGATCCACAATGTCATGACAGAAGACTGAGACAATCACTCATGAAGATTCTAAAGGGAGCGCAATAGGGTAGGGTACTTATTCCTTAGAGGATCGTAATCTCCCACAAGGCCACATAATGGAGTATTGAATCCAAGGGTTGGAATTCTACTAAAATCAGTCAAAATGAGAGTGGAACCATTTGAGCACGTAGTGCATCTTGAAGGGCTCGTCACATAATTGAAACATAAATGAAGGTGAGTGGCATCCTTGGAGCATGTAGTGCATCTTGAAGGGAATGTCGTAGTTTTTAACACTGGTGAGTCAATGGACCTAGGTACCTAGAAACAAATATCTCATTTTGACTTGGTCAACCTTAAAATAAATGTCTTATGAGTAAAGTTTAATCATTATAAAATTTCCCTTAAAAACAATTTTGCTAAGCCTAGTTGAAATCAAAGCCTAGGTCTAAGTAGGATATGAGGAAAAAAATTTAATTATGTGATTAATAAAGGGGGGATGAAAAAAAGAAAAGGGGGGGAAATTAAATTTAGAATTTAAAGGAGGATTAAATTATCCAAAAAATTAATTGTTGTCTATGTGAAAAACTTGCTAATTCCAAATTTAGACAAAAAGGGGAAATTAAATGCAAAAGGAATGTGGAACATAGAAATGAATCTAGTCTAGAGAACTTTCCTAAAAGAACTCAACTAAGATTTAAGAAGGGTGTCACTCATTAAAATAAATTGAGGGAAAAAATGGACAACAATGAGCGTTTTTAGGAATGCTTTTAGGTGGGTGAGGGAAATTGACAATTTAACTTAATTAATCAAATGAAATTCTAGTGCAACTAAGGGATTGAGTGACAAGTGTATGGGGAATAATATTTCCTAATTAATTTTTAATAAAAATAATTTGATGTGAAAATTGAAAGGTCACTAAGAAGAAATCTACAAAAGAAATGGCAGAGAGGAGGAATGGATAACAATTGGCAAGCATAAGGTTAAGCTACCAGATTTTGGACTGATTTTTCTTGTGGGAGTTGGGATACACGGCTCGAATAGAGAGTGGTAGCTTGACCTTGCGAGGTGATATGGGAGCTAACTCATTCTCTGGTTTGTGTTCTTGGCCCCTTTGTGGGAGATAATTCATTAGTACATGTACGAGTCCTGTATGTGCTAGCTGCACATGTATGCCTTGCACATGTACACTATTATGCATAAGTTTTTTAAATTGATGATGTTGATTATTTTTTGTGGATGTATGAATCATGTGTCGTTATATTTGTATTGTAAATTAATCTAACTTCGGAATGAAGTTTCTTGAAGGGTGGGTGTACGTAACAACCCAAATTGATTAATTTCATCACAATTTTTAATTTAAATTCAATTAGTTATTAAAATATATTAATGAGTCTTTTATTATTTTATTATTAAAAGGTGGGTGAAGTAATTAATGGAGGGATAAGGCTCTTTGGGAATTAATGGGGGATAAGGTTGTTGGAAATTTTGGGCTTGGGGGTGAGGAAACCGCAAGGATTCCTAGAGATAGGGAGCCCGAGAGGCTATCCTAGTTGGCTAGGAGGTTACTATTTAGTCTGAGAAAGAACAAGAATAGAAACATGATCAGACAGAAAATGGACTAGATAAAACAACCTGCAGTTGGAGGTATGTATATGTTGTTATTATCATTATTCTGTTGTTGTTATCATTATTATGCTATTGTTGTTGATATCATAAAACTTTTCAATTAGTTTCAGTCCTCAAAATAACGAGGCTCTACAACTCACTAGAGAAATGGGTTCTCTACAGTTATACAATTTTTTGGAAGGAAATTCCATCCTTAAGGTAGTGAAGTAACATAAACACATAACTTATATTTTGTTAGAAAAATAACATATCACTTCTACAAAAACTCAAATTTCACATAATTATTCACATGTTGTCATTGCCACTAAAGCCTTATGAGAGACCATCATGAACTTGCACTCACCCAATATATTTTGGATAGAGTCACTAGGTTGAAGTATTTTTTATCAATATTTTTATTATTCATAAAAATGTTTTTTTAAATAAAAAAATAATTATTTAAAATATCTATCATTATCATTTTTATAGTTGGCACTTATAAGGATTTTGTTTACTATATTTTTTCTATAAATTTTCTTTAAAATTACAACCACCTTTGTATTAATTTATTATCAAGTTTTCTTTTAATTAACTTTGCCAAATATATTACTTACCATTTTTTCCAAAAAAATATTCAACTATTTAAATATAATTAAAAAAAAAAATTTAGCTGCTTACTATTTTAGATAAAATTGACTAAATATTTATCTACTTAAATATGGCTTTGGCTAATTGTTCCAAGTTTTTTTCCTTTTTTGCTACATAAAATTTCACAAAATCACACTTTTTTATTGTTTAAATTGCATTCTTAATGTAAAAAAGAATTTAAAGTGCTAAGAAACCCTTATTGCATTAGAATTACGCAAAAGTAATCACTCCAATCTACAGATTCAACAATTTCTCACCTAATTTTAAACAAATTTCACAGAAAAATATAAAAAAAACATAAAACATTTAAACTCCGCGGTTAAATATAATTCCATAACTAAAATATAATTCCGTGACGATTTTACTCATCATCTATTCATCTATATCACTAATATGATGCAACCAACCATTCATCTATATCACTTATCTGATGCAACTAACCATTCATCTATATCACTTATCTTATGCAGCTAATTACGGGAAAAAATATTAAAAAATATGGCAAAGCGCAAATCTCTAACTTCCATTAATTAATAATAAGAAATACAACGATTTTCATCTCAGGTTGTCATGCAAGTGGGAGAAAACAGAGTGCTATTTCAGATTCCCAAAACAAATTATATTTATTTTTTTTGGCCTCCCTGATCACATGGATGTTAAGAGCGCTTATATATATTGAAGGGCCTCAACTATCCTCCCGTGGATAGTTTTAGGAACTATCCTCTTTTGTATTGGGTCTGGGAAGTCATTTTTGGTGGTCAGTGGGAAGAGATTGATTATTGATGGATAGGAAGTCATCACTTATCTGATGCAATTAGTTACTAACAAAAATAAAAATATAGAAAAATATGGCAAAACTCACTTCTCTAACTAACCCTAAAATATAGAAAAGTATGGCAAAGCTCACTTCTCTAAGTAATCCTAATTAATAGATAACGTAAAATATAGAGAAATCTTGGGGCTCGATGAAAATTGGTTGCCTCACATTACCTTGCAGTTGCACAATCTAGGGGCTCGATGCAGTTTTGTCTTCAAACTGAAATATGTATCGGGGATCAGGCTCAATCCTAATTCTTACGTGGAGCTCCACCCCAGGACCTCCACCCTTCGCCTTACTTTCACTTATGCTGGTCCATCCATTTTGAATTTGTACTACCTTTCCCTCTCCCCATTCTGGTCCCACTTGCAATTTGAAGGTCCCAATCTGATTACTACCGCCACTCCCTAAGTGACATCCTTTCCTTCTTGTAAAGATCACTATTTCCAAATAAGCTTGGGATGACTGGAAACAGGTGGGACAACTTGCAAAAATCAACTTCTTCTAAATAGAACCTTGCCACAATACTGTGAAGATCAGGGCCACCAACAGAGGCTGTAACCAAGGGAACTGAAGTTGTTTGTGCAGGAAATCCTTTGAGCCGAACTTTGCAGAGACAAGGAGAGGACAACTAGTGCACACCGCTCCTTGTGGCTTTTGAGGCAACGGTATTCTCAATCCAAGAGCTCCCACTGATACTCGTACAAAAGATCTAGGATTCATTAATTCTGAACAAATTTCTTTACAGAATAAAGTCGCACATTCTCATCCCATAATCTTCATTAGAATTCAAGCAACTTAGGGCCTCATTTAATCCTGGGATCGTTCGAGTACATGGGAACAATGTCATCCTCGTCCACTCCCTCTTGTATTTTTCATGCAGAATGAAGAAATGACACTAATTCCACATCTGAAACCTACTAATACACACACTTCATCCTTAACCGAACTAATTTTATCACGAGTACCTTGCAAGCACCCATGAAATTTCAATTAGGAAGCAATCAAGGGCTTCTGAGTAACAAATTTATCGATATGCAAAAACATAACTTGATACTGTAAACCATTAAAAGCTCAACAAATAAAGTAAAGGATCGCGAAAAATAATTCGGACCATGGCAATAAAACTTCAAAAATAAGGCTTTAGTGCAAGTGCTTAAAATGCACTTCTTTATAGACCACTAGCTAAACGTAAAACACTCAGCAACGAAAACGAAAAGGGGCAATGCTTCGAAGTAGGGTTTAGTGAGCGTCAAATGCACCGGGTTGGGGGAAATTCTTCGAACCATGGATTCAAAACCTCCATCCCACCATTTTCACAACATCTAATGAGTAGTCCCATTTTTTCCAGATTTTAAAGAAAACGCATCAAGCCATGGCGAAAATAAAAATAAAAATTCAGACCTAACAGGACCTTCCAGAACTTAAAAAAGGCAAACCTCAGGCAACCGAAATCGAAGAAAGGTCCTACGAACCTATCAATATCCTTCAATTTTGCAAGCGATGCAGCCGTTAAATCCTACACGATGTAAAAAATGATAGTAAATAGAATAGCACCATTCAACCCCAAATTTAAAATCTTTAATAGTGATCTGCAAGCCTTTAAAACCGCAGTTGAATTGAAGGAAAGACTTAATAGAGGATCGCTTCAAAATGCGGCCTTAAATCTTCAACTGTGCAATCAATAAATCTCGGAAGCCATGATCAAACCCAGGTCAAAATTAAAAGCAAAATTCACCACACTACGTCAGTAAAATCATCAAAACTTTCTAGAAAACAGACTTTAAATCTGCAATACAAAACTATTAACCGATGTTGAAAACCTTGAATCTTCAGAAATCTCAAGAAAACAATAAAGCACAAAAGAAAAGAACAAAAAAAAAACAACCATATTTTTTTTTTGAAAATAAACAGAATGCATGACAAACTCCTCGTGCTGTCGTCAAATGCGAATCAAGATAAAACATGTATCACATAAAGGAAAATCAAAACAAACGATATAGACTGTGGTTCCAAGCGATTTTGAGATCGAAAATCGCCTAGATTTCGAAGCCGGGAAGCAGAATTAAGGACGACGATATAGGGTCGTGAGCTTATCTGGATAATCAATTCAATAGAAACTGCGTCCGCCTCTCCGTGATGAAGTAGAAATGCTGAGGGGAGGTTTAATCCACGCGACCATAAGCATTCGCCCTGGTAAAAAAAATGACGGTGATCATCCAATTTCACTGTTAATTGAAACGCCCACGTGCCATATCCATCCTCCCAGTAATAATAATTTTTGTTGTTATTTTTTAATCACTAAACGTGGCAATCTGATAGTGAGCAAGTAAATTTTTAATCTTATTTAGTAAATGTGAAAAAGTAATCACATAAACGTACCTCTTTATAAATAAGTGGAAGATAATTTATCAAAATTTTATCCATTGATTAGAGAGGATGACGAAGAATATGCCAGCATCTTCAATTGTCAACCCTAAGATTGAAATTTATGATTAAAAGGTGATTAATTTTGTCCATTATCAATAGGTATACACCTTTCGACTTAATTAGCATGTCTTTTTAATAAATATATTGATATATATAGAAATATGTTATATATATATATATATATATATATATATATATATATATATATATATATATATATATATATATATATATATATATTAATTTACATGTGTTTTAATATGTTAGTATTTTAATAAATTATGACTGGATAAAGGAGAACATATATTATAGATAACTTTTAAAAACATAAAAATCTTATTTGTTTTATTTGAAAATAATTTATGATTATTATTATATAAACCATATAATTTGAGTTTGTTTTTGAGTTTTTAAAAGATGGTTTTAAATGTTATAGTCAATACCTAAGCTAGAACAAATAAACAAGGGATGTGATAATAGGTAATTTTTTATTTTATTTTATAATAATAATAATAATAA
>JASDQU010739357.1:125033-170562 GCA_032191745.1 Picea mariana | reverse complement strand
AAGATAAGCCAAAGTTAGAATACTTTGTTGTCGTACATGAATTCAGAGACATGTTTGTGGATGAGATACCAGAATTACCTCCCAGAAGGGAAATAGACTTCTCCATAGACCTACTACCTAGTTCAGCCCCTATCCCAAAAGCACCTTACCGAATGAGTCTACCAGAACTGACATAATCAAAAATCCAATTACAGGAATTGTTGGACAAAGAGTATATCAGACCGAGTGTTTCACCATGGGGGCCACCAGTCCTCTTTGTGAAAAATAAAGACATTACTCTAAGACCATGTATCGATTATAGACAACTGAACAAAATGACCATTAAGAACAAATACCCCTTACCAAGGATTATTGATCTGTTCGATCAAGTTGGTGGGGCCAAGATCTTTTCAAAATTAAATTTACAATCCGGTTATCATCAAGTTAGGATAAAGGATGAGGACATAAACAAAACAGATTTTCGAACAAGATATGGACACTACGAGTTTGTAGTCATACCTTTCAAACTCACTAACGCACCAACCACATTTATGTGCTTGATGAACATCATTTTCAGTTAGTACTTAGACAAGTTCATAGTAGTATTTATCGATGATATTCTGGTCTATTCTAAAATGGAGGAGGAACATGATGAACACTTAAGAATAGTTCTGCAAACATTAAGGAAACACAAACTATACGCAAAATTCGACAAATGTTACTTTTATCAAAAAGAAATACAATATTTAGGACATGTCATTTCCTTAGAAGGTATTGTCGTAGACCCAGAAAAGATAAAAGCCATTATGGAATGGCTAGTACCTAAGAATGTGGAAAATATCTGGTCATTCATGGGAATCACTGGATATTATCGCAGATTTATAGAAGGGTTTTCCAAGATAGCCTACCCTATCACGTCACTACAAAAGAAAGGAACCAAGTTTAACTGGTCACAAAAGTGTCAAGACAGCTTTAACAAGATGAAAGAATTATTGACATCGGCACCCATTTTGAAGGTAGCGGACCCAGATAAAGACTTCATAGTTTGTGTTGATGCAAGTAAAGAGGGACTAGGTGGTGTCCTAACTCAGTAAGGGCATGTGATTTGTTACGAGTCCCGAAAATTAAAAGAACAGGAGAGAAATTATGTCACTCATGACTTAGAATTGGCAGCAGTAATACATGCCTCAAAAATGTGGCGACACTATATAATGGGAATAAAATTACTACTATTGACGGATAATATCGAGGTGAAATATTTGTTTAACCAACCAGATCTTAATGCAAGACAAGAAAGGTGGCTAGCCTTCTTGAGCGAATTCAACTTCGAGGTCATACATATCAAGGGTAAGGAAAATAAAGTAGCAGATGCTTTAAGTAGAAGAGTCCATGGGTTATTTGAGATAAAAATCAGCAGGGAAGAAAGTGATCTGGAACAAAGAATAAGGATGACAGGTATTAACGATGGAAATTACACTAAGATAATGACAGAATTACAAAACAGTACCGCCAACTCTGACAAACCAGATCTAAGCATCGACAAGAAAGGACTATTACGACTTAAAAACAGACTTTACATACCAGATTCAGCAGAATTGAAATCAACAATTTTGGACAATGTGCATAACAAACCGTATTATGGCCATCCAGGTTACTAAAAAACAATAACAGCACTTAGAAAACTATTTTTTTGGCCTAGTATGAAGGGAAAAACAACATAATACTTGGCTAGGTGCCAAGATTGTCAGCAGGTTAAGGCTGAGCACCACCATCTAGCCAGCCTATTACAGCCATTACCAGTACCAGAATGGAAATGGGAGACTATCTCACTAGACTTTATAACAGGTTTGCCTAAAAATCATAAACATAATGATTATATCATGGTTGTAATCAATAAACTCAGTAAGTCTGGACACTTTATTCCTATAAAGTCTACTTTTAAAGCTATAAACATTGCTGAAATATTCATGAAATAAATTCTTATACTGCATGGTATTCCTAAAATGGTGATTTCAGATAGAGACGTAAAATTTGCATCCGCTTTTGGAAGGAATTGTTTGTAGGGATAAACACAAACTTGAATTTCAGTACAAGCTATCATCCACAAATGGATGGACAGACCAAAAGGACAAACCAAATCATAGAGGATATGCTTTGCATGTACGTACAAACAAAACCAAGCAAGTGGGAAGACTACCTTCACTTGGTAGAATTTGCATATAACAATGGGTACCAAACTTCGGCTAAGTTGAGCCCTTTCGAAATATTGTATAGCAGAAAGTGTACAACTCCAATTAGCTGGGATAACTCAGCTGACAGACTCATGGTTGGACCAGAGATGCTCCAAGAAATGGAAAACATGGTAAGAAAGGTACAACAATTCTTGAAAGAAGCACAGGACAGACAGAAGAGCTATGCAGATCAGAAAAGAAGACACTTGGAATTTCAAGTAGGAGACCATGTTTATTTGAAGGTCAAAGACCAAAAGATCTCATTGAAGTTAGGGAATTGTGCCAAGCTGACACCCAAGTTTTGTGGGCCCTTCGAGATACTAGCTCGAATTAGACCCGTAGCATATCAACTTGCACTTCCAACTAATCTAAAAATTCATAATGTATTTCATGTTTTGTTGCTGAAAAAGTATATTCATGACCCTACTCATAGGATTGATTGGAAATTGGTGTAGGTGGAACCTGAAGGCGAGTTCTAGGTGGAACCCCTGCACATTCTGGACTGGAGAGAAATAGCACTTCGAAACAGAGCCATCGCTCAGGTAAAGGTGCAATGGAAGAACTTTAGTCCTGAGGAGGCCACTTGGGAGTTGGAGGGAGATTTGCGGAATTTTCATCCAATCTTGTTCCAGGAAATGAACGAACACTAAGGATAGTGTTTTACTGAAGGGGGAAAGGATGTGACATCCCCAAAAATAAAATATTTTTGAAATTTAAAATTGCTGGAAATTTATTTCATTTTTAGTAAATTCGAATTTGGAAAAAATTTTCCATTTATGGCAATTTCGAATTTCAAATTTGGTAATTGTAATTAATTATTTTGGTTGTTGGGCAGAGAACTAATTTGACCCAACTAACTATTTGACTATGACACTTGTATGGAAACAAAATATTTTGTATTGATTGTAGGAAGACAAATGGAACAACCATGTTAAATTTAGCTGACCATGACTCCATGAGTGGGGAACATGTTGGAACTACCTCTGGGCTGATTATTACAAGTGGAAAATCAGTGATTTAGCCATTGGAAGCCCCTAAAAATCAAGGATTTAGAAAGATGGGAAAATTCCCAAGGGAGGGAAAAGACCTGGGCAAATGATAAATAGCATATGAGAGGAGGTAGGACGCTGCCAAGTATGCTGGGAAAGGAGACCATTTGATTTAATTGTTTTTATGAACACTCCTTGAGTGTAAGGCAAGGGAAAAAATGATGGAGCTGTAGGATTTTGTCGCAAGAGTTGACTCTAGGCTATAATAGAGCCAAGCCTTAGCACATTTTAAATGAAATAAAAAACTATCACTCGGAACTTGACTTGGGTTGCATGCAAGTAAATTCTGAGATAACCATGAACCACTTTTGATTGGAAGTTTCCCCTTCCAACCAGAGAGGAATCTCTCGAATATAAGTCACGATAGAGTATTCAATAAGCTTAACAGTGGGTAGATCTGTAGGTAACAGAAATTTTTGAGTTTTTTAGGGTTGATGGGTTGGATCGGGAGATAGTCCATTGGGCATGGAGTCAAATGATCAAGAAAATAATAAGAGTGTTTCAGAAATGGAAATCCATGGAACAAAGGTGAGGTAAAAGCTGATTACAGAGAGAAGGATCTATAAAAGTATGGTAGCAGAATAGGGAGAAAACATATGAAAATGCAAGGAGCACTTAGCAATGAGTGAATTCCAAGCATAAATCAGTGGAATGAGATGGTGGGGATAGATCATCTATCCAAGGATGAATTCTGAACCTTCATATCTATACAAGAAACAACCTATAACATGTCCTGCAATAGAGCATCTAACAAACGGATGAATTCTATTACAAACACAGTCACAAATCGAGAAGAAAATGGAAATAAAACTAAGTGAAATGATGCAAAAACAAAGCAATAAGACATTCTCTGCAAAAAAAATCAAAAGAATCTCTGATATAGATCGAAAATTCTCTACACTCTTTTATTAAACATGAAAATAAATGCTACAGCCCAGGAGTACTACTCCTGTTTGTCCTTTCCCCCATTTTTTTCTTCTTCAAGAAGATACAATAATATAAGTCTTTTGTCGAATAACTGAAAAATGATTCCAATTAAAAAAGAATCCCCTATATAAATGAGCATGTATCACATGTAGGTAGTGAGGTCAAAATCCTCCCAAAAGATAAAAACAGTTACCATTAATTTCATAAACTTTATGCCATAGAAAATGGGCCAAACTGCTGAAAACTGGGGCTGCGATTATAGTTTTGTATCTCCAAAATAGTGAAATATGTGTATAAAATGAAAGAGGTTTTTTTTCATCTATTTTTTCTAATAAAAAACCTCTCTCAGTTCCGTGAGATCCATTTCCATTTTCCCCAGATCTGCCTCTCAAAAACGTGTGTCAAACGGGGAAATTCTGAGATCCAAAAATTAAGGCTTGGAGATGGATTTGATTCTCCCAATCTGTGAAACTTGTAGGAAACTTGAGGGAGGTTATCTATATCTGATGTGTTAGGCACACAAATCTCTTACCATTTCTCAAAATGATATTCTAGTCGCTCATAATCATCATTTGAAAATGATGGCTCAACATAGTAAAAAATGTCACGTTTCTGAAAATGAACCTCATCTTGAGGGGGACTTTTGACTTCCTTCCCAAGATCCAAATGAAAATATGAATGATCTAATGGAAATATTAGGATCTTTATATGTCAATTAACCATTTGAGCACACAAAACTACCTCTCCACGATTGAAAAAACTGACTTTTGCTAAGGCAGTTTAGTCATTGGAATAAATCTGCAATTTTGGTGGCTAACAGGCCGAAAACAAGGGTATCTTAGCTGCCGAAAGTCCTGTCTTTCGGTGGATAACAGTGCAATTTCAGAGCATCATAAGCCACCGAAAGTCCCGAAACCCCGATTTTGGGATTTTGGGTTTCGGGAAATAGAGCAGTGGTTAAAATATTTACGTCAGCCAAACCTCCAATGGTCGAAACCCTGAAATGGTGATGTGGCATTTATGTTAAACCCTATTATAGTGATTTTATGTCATTTATTGCATTATTTTCACACCTACTCATGATCTCTTCCTCCATGTGGCTTGATGTGTGGTGCTTGAATGCTTGGTCTCGACCGATACACTTTTGACAGCTAATGGCATATGAAACCCGAGATTTAAGCTACCGAAAGTCTACACTTTCAGTAGCTAAACACTATAAATTTTTTCCTCCTAAGCTACTGAAATCCAAAATTTCAATATTTGTTCTAACATAGGCTCCATCTAGGGATGGGGATTTCCTGTAAAGTGCCAAGAATAGTAGACCACGTGCCTTCATCCATTGGGCAACCAGAAATCATCCTTATCAAACTCTGAACCCTGTCACTTTACTTGCATCTTTCCGAAACAAAAATTGTTTGTCCATACATTGGGCTATGGAGTCTTAATGCTTTAAAACAAAACCATATTGGATTCAAAACTAAACTAAAAACATATTAAAAACCACCGTTGTAATCTAATGCTCAAATTCAAGCTTATTTATATACATCACCTACTCTAACTACTAAAACATTCCCACTGAATCAAATGATACGAAAATGTCAGTGAAGCCAATCCAATAATTGTCTACTTATTTGAAATTTTCTCACACTTTCTTTGAGCAAGCTGAAAAAGGAAACTGACAACTCCCATCTGACCTGTTGGTGATCATGAATTTTCAAACCTTTCATCAATTCTTGTGACAAAATATCCATGACATAGCATACTCCTCCATTAAATGAATCTAAAAGATCAACAAAAGGATCTTGGAAAAATATATGGTCCTGAGGTTTTAAAACATCCAGGACTACTCTATGTTCTGATTTATAATGCTTAGGATCATTCTCGAAGAGAATATCTAAGCACCCTTCAATATCATCTACAATGGCATCTCCAAAATCATGGCACAATCTTGTCTGAAGACCCTCATCCCTCCATGAAAAATCTGCAGCAAATTGTTCTACGGAAACTATGAAATAATCATCACTATACTCATCATATTTAGGTTCAGTAGATAACTCAAGAGGGTCATCAGTCAGACCAAAACTTGAGACATCAACTGTGGATGTATCAAGCAAAGGAAACTCTGTTACTATCTCTGGCATACTGTTTATTTCAAAATCATACTTCTACAAATCAATGTCTAAAGCATTCTCGAACAACAAACTTTCTTCAGGATCATTAAACATGGCAACCATATCTTTTTCACGAAACAAAACAGAGTCTAAAATCTGATCTCCTGGCAGGAAATCATCATAAATAGGTTCACTAACTTCCTGTAAAGTTCCATCAAATACATGATTGTCATCATTTAAAAACAGATTTATATCTTCAGAAATGGAAGAAGTTTGACACTCATATTCGGAATTGTGTGAAAGTTGCAAATCTGTGTGAGTAGGGGTTGTAACATAGTTGTTCAAAAGCAGGTCTATCTATTCTTCTGCAGGTTGATCATGATGTTGAATATTTTCTTCTTGAGTATGTTCACAAGATTCATCTTCTTTATGAGCCAACTCTTCCTCATACTGATCATCTTCATCAGCTTGAGAAATTTCTGATATTTCTTCCTCCTCTTCAAGAGGATTTGTTTGATCATTTTATCTTATGAATTCTATATTATAGCAATCTTGAAAAAGTATTTCAGCTGAGTAGATTCTTTTACAATGTTGATGAAAAAGTATGTGAAAATATTTCAATGAAGGAATACTGGAATCGGGTAAATATTTATACCAGAGTCTAGCATCTTTTTCCAATGAAAACATAAACAATTTCATGAGGACATCTTCATGATGTACATTTAATTCCTCCATGAGCTTGTGGAATTCAATAAAGTGTTGAGCGGGATTGTCATCCACGTATTCTCCAAATTTAGGAAGGACTTCTTCCCAAATTTTAATGTCTGGAATAGTTTTTGGAAAGCCATAAACATTTGTAAAGTCCAGAGGAGAAAACCTTGCAACAATTTGAGCAGCAAACGAATTCGACATTTGAGACCAGTGGAGTCACCAGCAAAATCATGTAGAGTCTACGAACCAAGGAGTCGCCAGGTGAATGATCATAGCCAATTGAATTCCTATCCATTGTTCACCATCAAGAGATAGATATGAACTTTGTCGTATCCCAGGGAAGATAACTTTGTTTTCCGTCCCCGACAACGGCACCAGAAAATGTTGTTGTAAGAGTTAACTCTAGGCTGTAATAGAGCCAAGCCTTAGCACATTTTAAATGAAATAAAAAGTTATCACTCAGAACTTGACTTGGGTTGCATGGAAGTAAATTTCTAGATAACCACGAACCACTTTTGATTGGAATATTCCCCTTCCAAACCGAGAGGAATATCTCGAATATAAGTCACGATAGAGTATTCAATAAGCTTAACAGTGGGCAGATCTGTAGGTAACAAAAAGTTTTGAGGTTTTTAGGGTTGATGGGTTGGATCGGGAGATAGTCCATTGGGCATGGAGTCAAATGATCAAGAAAATAATAAGAGTGTTTCGGCAATGGAAATCCATGGAACAAAGGTGAGGTAGAAGTTGATTACAGAGAGAAGGATCTATAAAAGTATGGCAACAGAATAGGGAGAAAACATGTCAAAATGCAAGGAGCACTTAGAAATGAGTGAATTCCAAGCATAAATCAATGGAAAGAGATGGTGGGGATAGAGCATCTATCCAAGGATGAATTCTGAACCTTCATATCTCTACAAGAAACAACCTATAACATGTCATGCAATAGAGCATCTAACAAACGGATGAATTCCATTACAAACACAGTCACAAATCGAGAAGAAAATGGAAATAAAACCAAGTGAAATGATGCAAAAACAAAGCAATAAGACATTATCTGCAAACAAAATCACAATAATCTCTAATATAGATCAAAAATGCTCTGCACTCTTTTATTAAACATGAAAATAAATGCTACAGCCCAGGAGTACTACTCCTATCTGTCCTTTCCCCCCTTTTTTTCTTCTTCAAGAAGATACAATAATATAAGTCTTTTGTCGAATAACTAAAAAACGATTCCAATTACAAAATAAGCCCCTTTATAAATGAACAGGTATCTCATGTAGGTAGTGAGGTCAAAATCCTCCCAAAAGATAACAACAATTACCATCAATTTCAGAAACTTTATGCCATAGAAAATGGGTCAAACTGCTAAAAACTGGGGCTGCGGTTATAGTTTTGTATCTCCCAAATCGTGACATTTGTGTATAAAATGAAAGAGGTTTTTGTTCATATGTTTTTTCTGAGCAAAAAACTCTCTCAGTTTCCTGATATCCATCTCCATTTGCCCCAGACTTTCCTTTCAAAAACATGTGACAAACGGGGAAATTCTGAGATCGAAAAATTAAGGCTCAGAGATGGATTCAATTAACCCAATATATGACACATGTAGGAAAAATAAGGGAGGATATTTATCTATGATGTGTTAGGTAGAAAACCCTCTAACCGTTTCTCAAAATGATATTCGAGTCTCTCATAATCATCATTTGAAAATGATGACTCAACATAGTAAAAAACACCACATTTCCGAAAACGAACCTCATATTGCGGGGGACTTTTGACTTCCTTTACAAGATACAAATGAAAATATGAATGCATCAATGGAAATATAAGGATCTGTAGATATCAGTCGACCATTTGAGCACACAAAAAAGCCTCTCCACGGCTGAAAAATCTGACTTTTGCTAAGGCAGTTTAGTCACTGGGAAAAATCTATGATTTCGATGGCTAACAGGCCAAAAACAAGGGTATATTAGTTGTCAAAAGTCTTGGCTTTCAGTGGCTAAAAGTGCAATTTTGGAGTGTCGTAAGCCACCGAAAGTCTCGAAACCCCGATTTTAGGATTTCTAGTTTCAGGAAATAGAGCAATGGTTAAAATATTTACATCGGCCAAACCTCCGATGGCCGAAACCCTGAAATGGTGATGTGGCATTTATGTTAAACCCTATTATAATGATTTTATGTCGTTTATTGCATTCTTTTCACACCTACTCATGAGCTCTTCCTCTATGTGGCTTGATGTGTGGCGCTTGAATGCTTGGTCTCGGCCGATACACTTTCGGCAGCTAATGGCATATCAAACTTGAGATTTAAGCTACCGAAAGTCTGCACTTTCGGTAGCTAAACACTATAAATTTTTTCCTCCTAAGCTACCGAAAGCCAAAATTTCAATATCTGTTCCAACATAGGACATATATGAAGAGAATATTTTCTAAGTTCTCCCTCATGGATTCATGGTCAGTCTAGGGGGTGAATCGGCCAAGTAGTTTGGCTTCCTCGTTCTATGGTTGGGAGGAATGTGGTTGTTCCCTTTGTCTTTCAACGTATTATTTCAGATATGTTATTTATGTCCCTTCTCTGATTGAATGTTAAATGATTACATACTTGATAGAATGTATCTGTTAGAAATAATATTAAGGACGAAAGATCGAATGCATCCTATTGCAAACTTAGGAATTGCTAGAATGTCTCTCTACTAGTTCGGAATGGATTATCTTTTCTACATCTCATTACTATTATGAATACTAGTTTCCAAAAGTATACTAGCAAGAAGGATATGACTAGTCAATTCTTAAAGAAGATTTTTGTTGTAGTTTGGATTAATACTGTAGTAAGATAAAGCATCGTAGTTGAAAACCCCACAAGTAAATTGTGATGCAGATTTGAGTTTACCTACATATTGAATGCAAATGGAAAACTACATAGTGTATAGATTGTAAGTATGTAATCATTTCACCGCCTATGAAAACGGTGAATCAGTGGCCGTCTTGACCTTTCAAGACTCGAGGACTAACCCAGCAATTAAATTTTTGTTTTACATAATTTAAATGGTGGTCGCCTTAACCTTTGCAGGCCACAAAACACCATCACTGCCTTGATTAAAATCTCTTAGGAGATTGAAGGGGAATTTTTCTGCGTTTAAATACTAGAGTCGAAATTGTAATAGGGATGAGCTTGACAACAATTTTTGAATTGAATTTGTCACTCTGTGTTTTATTTTACTGAGTTTGTAAACTCTATTCTTGTTTTCATTTTTTCGGCATTTGGGAGTTTATTGGTTCAAGTTGCATGGATTTCTTTTGTTCTTGCAAACGCCAAAACCCGAAGTGGCCCCACAGCCTGATCGAATTTTCATGATTTGGCAATTACCGTTGTATGTTGTTCATGCATCAAGCATTACCAAACACCGAAACCCGATATTGGTTGGGCCCCATACCTTTTTCGTGATTTTGCGATTCAGTGTTTGACGTTGTTTAGTGTTTTGCATCGGAAGTTAGTAAACCCCAAAACCCGAAATTGTTGGGCCCACACCCTAATCGCATTTTGCAATTCAAAATTTCTTATTTCATTTGTTTGTGTGTTGTGTGTTCATAAACCCCGAAATCATGAACCCTGAAACCCCAAAGTGTTGGACCCACAACCTTTTCTCATTTCGGGATTCGGCAAACTGCGTGGTCTTTTGTTTTTTTCATTTGGCGTTTGTAATCGCTGAAACTCGATTGACCTCCATTTGTTTTTTCACACACACACACACACACACACACACATATATATATATATATTTAAAGTAGGTAAGTGACCTTGCGAATACCAAGAATTATTATAGACCATCTACAACATTTACACATATTTATATCAAATGGTGTTTAATGAAAATTTATAGGTTGAAATGTTGGAAAATTATTGGAGTGAATCGAATTAACACAGTTTAATTACCAAAACTAATCACGAGAGGCGCAAAGGCCCAAGGAAGAAGGGACATCCCGAAACTTAAAACATACCCCTGAGTAAATTACTAACTGTGTAAATAACAACACAATCACCTAAAATTTCAAAAGGAAAGTCTTTAACACAAGTACAATAAGTGCAAATTGAATTCACACACCATCATGAAGTCTTGAACTTTCTAACTGTCGAAAGGGACTATTGTGAGTCTCAAAAACCCGATAGGAAAAACTCCAAAATCCTGTCAACCGTCCATCTTAGTGGGTTATGTGAACCATCCGATCACTTTGGAGATTTTGTGATCATGAATTTTATAATGTTGGAGTCACGATGACTCGAAGGGAAAAACATCGAAATCTCGTCAGTCGTTCGATTAAGAAAAGAAGGGATCAGATTATGAAGTTTTGTGAACCGTTGATCTGGCTCCATTTCGAGGATTGCGACTTGCTGAAATGTTGAAATGTGAAATGCATTTTGATTAGGCCCATGGTCACAACCAGTGGGCATATGGAATAAGTGCGAGACCCAATAATTGTAATCCAATGGTGCAGGTGAACTTGAATATGATCGGAGGATTATGAAATATTCGTACTCTGAGTTTAACCGGAAGGCCTTAACTAGCCACTATCTTGTATCCAGATATTTTAGAAAAAAAACTATAGGAGTCTGTTTATATTTAAACTTTTCGCAGGAGTATAGACTAATACTCTACTTTTACCTAAGTCTGTTTGGTCGTTTTCATTGTGGTATTATGTGTATGGACTAACACACGAGGCCTAGGCCATCAACCCCCAAAGTCATTTGTATTGTAAACATATGGTAATGGGTTATTTGTAGGGTCTAACGTGTAAGTATTTGGCCATAAAGTCCCAAAGTTGTTTGTGTTTTTAAGACTGTGGTAATGGTTATAGGTACAAATAGATGGGAAAGTAATTATAATTACAGGAATTGAAATAAAGATTGAAATGAGGAGTAAACACTTATCTTCAATCAGAAAACTTTAAGTTGAATGGTAATGACAGTCGACGACAGTATGGACTCTTGCAAACTTTCAGACTCAAGATTTATAACATAAATCTTACTTGCTTGAATCTCGAACTATTCAAGGATATTTATACAAAGTAATTTTTTTTTCAGACAATTTTTTAGGTATATTACACAAAGCCAAGTTGTGCAGAATGGATCTTGATGATGAATGATGCAAGTCGGGCCCAATAAAACCCCTCAATATCTCTTGAACTCTCTGTCACCCCTATATAGATACTCTGGTAGGCATAGCACTCTGTAAATTATAATGTCCCAAAATGGGGACATTACAAGTTCATAGCATTCTTTAATGCACAATCCTATTAACAATTTACAATGCCACAATTTATAATTAACAAGGAGGTTCAATTTATGTTCAAAAGTGGTCATGAAGCAAGATTAATCCTCATTAATGTTTTAAAGGTGTCAATGAACCCTACATCAACTAGGAATAAACTGGAAATAAAACATGTCTCTAAGGTTCACACTTAGAGTAGAAGGGTCATCATTTGATACCTAACTTCAATGTACATTATAAGTTCAATGGACATGAAAAACAAGGGGAACAAATTCCACTGGGTAAGAGTGAAGATACAAAGTTGACTCCCATGAAAATGCATAGATGTCCTCCCAAAAAACCAAACAAATGCAACAAGAATCAAGAAAAAAATGGACTCGTGATCATCCACATAGATGCATTTCCCAGAAAAAAGTAGTGATGAATATGATAAGGGGGGGGGGAGAAAATGAATTTACTGGGCAAGTGAAGGAAGGTGCAATTCTCAGACTCCAAGGGACAGGGGAGAATATCATAATTGATGGCAAGGATGACAAAAATTCATTGGGCATAAGTGCAATAGAAACTGCAAGGACCATAAGAAAAAGGAAGGCACTAAGATCAACACATAGGGTGTTGTTTTAAATCCCAAATTCGCAGAGATCTAAGTAATAAAATCATTTTGTAGTAAAGGTTAAAAATCGATGAGCGATGAAGTGAATAATGCTGGAAACTACATCTAAAGATCACTGAGAAAAAAATTATTTTCCAAAGGGAAGAGGACACCAAGGATTGACACTCACAGAACCACATTCTTGGGTGAAAATTTCCCTTGCAACACGCAGAGATGGAGCCATGAAAAGTAAACCCTGAAAAACGTTCAAGTGGGAGAACTATTACGCAAGGATTAACACAACATTTCAAATGTAGACGCTGGGGGATTTTAAAAAATGAGAGTTCCATAACTAAAAGTTGATCAATCCATAAGACGTTAACAATAAAAGATCTCCTCCACCTTTACACGACTACTAAAATTTTAAAAATGATCAATGATACGTAAACAATAATAAAACAATTTTAATCATTGAGAGGTTGTCATGACAATTCACAATTTCATGATAATAAAAATACCATTATAATTCCATCAACACATAAATCTATGCACGATTCCAACAAATCTACAACTGCAAATTTTAAAATGTGTACCGTATCAGACCGTTGGCTTGTTGATGCTCCTCGGTTGTTGGCGAACCTCCTCACTCCTGATTTCTAATCGTTGGGACCTCACCAGTACCTCCTAGCCAACAATAGAGGTACTCTTCATCCCCCTAAATCCCCCAAGCCACAAAGGGGCCAATCACACAAACCATAGAATGAGTTAGCTCCCATCTTGCCTCGCAAGGTTGAGTTGCCACTCTCTATTCGAGCTGGGTATCCCAACTCCCACAAGAAAAATCAGTCAAGAAAAATTCGTTAGCGTAACCTTATGCTTGACAATTGTGATCCATTCCTCCTCTATGGCATTTCTTTTATAGATTTCTTCCTAGTTAACTTTTGATTTTCACATTAAATTAGTTTTATTAAAAAGTAATTAGGACATATTCTTCCTCGTATACTTCTCACCCAATCACTTAGTTGCACCAAAATTTCATTTAATTAATTAAATTAAATTACCAATTTCCCTCACCCACCTAAGAGCATTCCTAAAAATGTTGCTTGTTGTTCCTTTATTCCCTCAATTTCCTTTAATGACTAACACCCTTCTCAAATCTTAGTTGAGTTCATTCAGGAAAGTTCTCTAGAATACATTCATTTCTATGTTCCACATTCATTTTACATTTAATTTCCCCCTTTTTGTCTATGTTCAGAATTAGCAAGTTTTGCACATAGACAACAATTAAATTTTTGGATAATTTAATCCTCCTTTAAATTCTAAATTTAATTTCCCCCCTTTTTATCATCCCCCCTTTATTAATCCCTTAATTAAATTTTGGTCCTCATACCCTACTGAGACCTAGGCTTTAATTTCAACTAGGCTTAGCAAAATTGTTTTTAAAAGAAATTTCATAATTATTAAACTTTACTCATACCATATTTATTTTAAGGCTGACCAAGACAAAATGAGATATTTTTTTCTAGGTACCTAGGTTCATTGAATCACTAGTGTTAAAAAACACGACATGCCCTTCCAGATGCACTATGTGCTCCAAGGGTGCCACTCACCTTCATTCATGTTTCAATTTTGCGACGTGCCCTTCATGATGCACTATGTGCTCCAAGGGTTCCACTCACCTTTTGACTGATTTTGGTAGACGTCTAGCCTTGGGAGTCAATACTCCATTAGGTGACCCCTTGAGAGACTAAGGACCTCTACGGAATAAAGACCCTGTCTTATTGTGTGCCCCTTAGAATATTCGTGAGCAACTGTCTCAGTCTGCCCTCATGTCATCGTGGATCTCTCGAACTAGGTAATCATTAACTTATAGTTTGAGCCACGACAGTATTACGAGTAGGCTATGTAGGGATGTTGCCACACCTCTCCCTCAATATATCTGGTTGTTGTACATGACCCCTTTACTCCAAATGTGAGTCTGATTAGCAAGAAATCATCACCATGCATCCATCAACAAAACATGTCAATAATCCATAAACAACATCATAATATACCCTGTCATATGTCACATATGCAATAACATAAATACTCAAAACATATGGAGTCCACTCCCTAACTTGATACGGAGTCCAAGGAGATCCATCGATGCCATCGACATCCTCAATCCGTCAAGATTCCTGCATACTCAGAAGAAACTAATAAATAGCACCTATATATACACAATAACATAACATGACATCATAATCCAGAGTCTCATCATCAGAATCCTTAAGCGAAGAAGTCAATCATATAATGAACCAGATCACTTGCATGCAAGTGTCCTCAAAGAATAAATCACATTAGGTGCGCACAAGAGTGGGATGTTACAAACGCCCAAGTCTTTCCCTCTACTCTTCACTAAACCATTCATCATTTAAATTGTGTTACAGGGAACCTTGGGTGGAGTCATTCATTGGCAAGTTTCGTGCCCAAGGAACCCTAACTCCCTGCTATGTTTGTCTCTTCATTTGCATCGAGTGTCGTGCCTACCCGATTTTGACTATAGTGGAAGTACATGAAACTAAGCTCCCGAGGCTTGATAGGTTGCTTAATTAATTTCATTTAATGAGTGTTACATCATTCGTTGCAATACACATATAAAAATATTTATAACTAATAAATTGGAGATTAGAGGTGAATACTGTAAAAATTCTCTAAGTTGAAGGTATGAAATTTAATATTAATATCACATCATTCTATTATATCATATTAATATTAATGTCATTTTATTATATCATATGTTAATTAACATATTCTATTATATCATATTAATATTAATATCATTTTATTATATCATATGTTAATAATTTTTAACATTTACAAATTTAATAGAGTTTCGTATTCCAATGCTTAGTTAAAAGATATTATCTTCTCAAACCTCTAAAGAGGATTGCAAGATGCACAAATCTAACGATCTTGGATTCTCAATGCTTAGTTAAACGATATTATCTTCTCAAACCTCTTAAGGAGGATTGCAAGATGCACAAATATAAGAGATCTTGGATTCTCAATGCTTATGTAAATGATATTAACTTTTGTATATGATATTATCTTCTCAAGCTTAAAAGAATCCTAAGATTTAGAAACATAATAGGGCTTTGTATTGAGAACATATCTATATGATAATTATGGGTGGGATTCATAATTTGAAATGGTAATGGAGTGGGCTCTATTGTTTATTCAAGAAGTGTTATATATGCATGGAAAAACTCCTTATTTTTAATCCCTTCTCAACAAGAAAGAGATTCAAGGTTTAGACGAAAATGGTGTATAATGCACTCTACTTTTATATAACGACATTAGTGGTTATGATTCACATATAACAATATTTATATCAAAATTCTGTCCGTTAGAGGCAATGACCGGAAGGATTATTGCTTGAAGGACACCCATTAAATTCAATACCTGTTAGGTATTGAATGTATCAAGTTAGGTTCTGATAATGATATCTGTTTCTTTTTTATTCAATACCTATAAGATGCATCAAAGTTAGGTTTTGATAATGATTTCTGTTTCTTGAAAAAAGATAGGATCAACAGATTTAAAAAACTGAACCAGACTGCCAACCATCCATATGGCAGACTGGGTCCATGCATCACTAGAAGAATTAAATTTTAACAGATCCGTGGTCTGTTGGGTTGAATCCAATCGAAGACTCTGAAGAGGTGGAAGGCGACACTGGTCCTCTGGGTTTGGTTTCTTTCCATGTAGAATCTGGGCTGTTCATGTGCTGCTGTATCACACAATCAATGTATGAGTTATCGAATAAAAGACGAAAGCTATTACTAATTATTCCCAATGGCAGGGATTCCTTTACTAGTTTCCTACGTTTATAAATTTTCACTCTTGAAATTTGAAGTCCTAAACATTCATGGGTTGTTTAAAACTAAACATTATCATTCAAATTCTGATGTACCATGTCAAATTTCTAATGTGGAATTCAGATAACCTGATTGTTTAAACGGAACATTAAAATGGATAGAGACTAACCACTAGGTCACATTACTAATTATTTAATAATGTTTATCATAGTTTCTTAGATTATTTTTAATTTTATTTAAATTTTTATAATATAAAAAATTAATCTTTTAGCCTAGGTTGTATTTCAATTAAACTCAATCAAATATCAACTTAAATCTATTTTGAAATTAAACATCTCTCATATTGAATATCACACCATTTAAATGTTTTAATTATCTTTCATAAACATTTTATTTCATTTTTTTTTAGATATAGAAAATACCTTTAGACACAATGAATCTTTTACTCTCCAAAAATAAACTAACAAGATTTTTTGGAAAACTATTCATAAACATTTTATTTCATTTTCTTTAGATATAGAAAATACCTCTAGACACAACGAATCTTTTACTCTCCAAAAATAAACTAACAAGATTTGTTGGGAAAACTATTGTAGCAATGTGAAAAATACAAATATTGTTAAGATTATTTATGACTACAAATTTCATTTACAATACAAATTTCATTTACAATAGAGCAGTTAATTTATAAACCAAATTAAAAAACAAAAAACTATAATGTATATGATAAGAAATTTTAATCACTCTTTTTAACATAAATAATTCTTATATTGATGAAAAATGATTTTGTAAAACTTGATAAAAAAAATCAATTATTTAGAATCCAAATATATATGAACTCTAAAGAAGATGCATTTTGATAACAAATTTCATTCTTTATAGTTGAAATATTTGTGAACTCTAAAAAAGATGTATTCAAAAAGTTAAAACAAGTTGTTCTTGGATAAATAAAATCAAGTTTCATATTCTTGTATGAGACAGTGGTTCAAGATAAAATGGACAAACCAAAGTTTATCCTTCAAACCCCACTCATATCCTGGAACCAATTGGAAAAATCCCTAAATAAATGTATTTAATTCATGACATCCAAAACAACAAATAAGGTTAATTTAATCATCAAATTTTAACTTTTAAAGTAAATATATACTTTAAATGCAGTGAAGAGTGTTGGGCTTTAGGCCTACAAACTAAATTCATGAACTAGATGAAAAGGGAATATAAACAATCTCACACAACAACAACAAAAAGAAAAAAATAGAAATGGGGTGAAATGATATCCTTTATTTCTTATCCAATGGAGAAATGGTTACAACTCTCAAGAAGCTCCTCACATGATTCTTCTTTTAAACAAGAGATTCTTGAGCATTTCCAAGCATATGGAAATTCAAACACTTGAGAAACATCCACCCAAATAAATGTAATAACAAAGGTATGCGTTGTCACAACCCAACAATCTCCACCTTACATTTCCCAAGAAATCAAACACCACCTTCATTCAAGCCAATAGAAGCCAAACACTAGTGCATCTTCTCTAACAATAATAGTTGCATAAACATCTCTACACAATTTGCTCTTGTATGGACCACTCCACCTCTAATGAATCAAAATAGCCACAAACTAAATCGTTTCAACCACTTTAGCTTATACTCGTGCTTCTTAGATATTGAAGCACCCATTTAAATATTTATCAGTTTCGCACTTTTCATACCAAATTTCTTGAGTATCTTCTCCACATACTTCTGTTTAAATAACCAAGTCTTACCATATTTCCTATCTCTATGTATTTACATGCCCAAGATTTATTTAGCATTTCCTAGATTCTTCATATCAATTGTCCTAGCCAACTGAGCCAACTTGTTGATCTTAGTCATGCTTGTGCTTGCTACAAGCATAACATATATCAAAAAGATAATGAATATACCATAAACACATTGGTTATCCAAATTTCTTGTAAAACTTTTCTCACCGTGAAGGAATCAAACATCTTGTACCATTTCCTGCTCGAGCTTGAGGCCATACAATGACTTCCTGAGTTTACAAACAAATATCTCTTTCTAATCAAGAACAAATCATGATTGTTCCATGTACACATATCTGCTAATGATGATTTTTGGGTAGTAAGATCCCACAATATTCTTCCCTTAACTCCATCACCATAATGAACAAACATTTAGTCCCTTGACCGAATCTGTCCAATCCAACCAAGTGATCCTTCACCTCTCACCTCCAGGATAATGTCAAAGATTCATTACATGTAATACATAGGCTCAAAAAACTATGAGATACCATAAACATGTGCCCAAAAACCACAATTCTTGACCTAGCTTCCCCCAATAACCAAAACTTTCCAAGTTGCCCCCATGACCAAAACTTATCAAGCTTCTCTCAAAGACAACGTGCCCGGGAATACCACATTCTTCCCCCTATTACCAAGGTCTTCTACAGGGATGATTTTAAGGTTGGAAATTGATTTTAAAATGTAAAAACCTTGGTGAATATTACTTATCCTTCATATGCCAACTATAAAATGGTTGGCGAAATTTTTATAAAAGTATTCAAATTTCTATGGATTTAATATAGTTTGTATAAAATTTTGACGACTTTTAAGGTAAAATAATTTTATACTATAGAATTTGGGCAAATCATGTTTAGAATAGAAAATATTTTTTGGTAAAAAACATGGAAAATTATCTCATGAGCAAACTTTCTCCCCTAAAATCATCCATGACCTTCTAGACTTTGTCGATAACATTTCAAAACTAGGGTATTCATGCCTAACTAGATCTTATATCCCTATGTCAATTTACATTAAAATAACTCCACCTCAAACTTTCCATTCAAGTCTTTCACCATTCTTCTCACTCTAAGTAAGCCCACCAACACTCTGCTTCCATGCTTGAATTGTCACCAACACCACTAGAACTATATTTGCCTCCTCCAACAACTCATCATAATGGTACATGATCATCTCGTTGAGGGATTCCATCAAACACTTAGTGTTCATCCTCCAAACTGTAGAGCTTGGATTTAAGAAATATACCCAAGAGGAAACCTTCCTCTCACCACTACCATGGATTCCAACTCTGTTGGCTCACCAACCTTTCTGCTCAACATCCAACAAGATTTCAAACTCATAAGGTTTTTCCTCCACATGGACATAGTGTGAAACCTTTGGTTCCCTTGCAGTAGACTCTCCTTCTCTACGCATTAATGCCAATCTTCCCTCAACTCTCACAGACCTTCACTCGATCTCAGCTATGATACCACTTGTTGGAATTTGGGACTGCAAACAAAATTCATGAAATGAAGATAAACAATCATACATCACAATAGAGAAGGAAATGGAAATAGGAGAAATGATATCCTTTATTGCTCAGCCAATTTCTTAACCAATGGAGAAATGGTTACAATTCTGAAAAAGCTCCTGATGAGCTTCTTCATTTAAACAAGATATTCTCAAACATTTCCAAACATATGAAAAATTAAATCGTTGAGAAACCTCCACCCAAACAACTCTAATAACAAAAATATATTTTGTCGCAACCCAACAAAAAATAAAAAATACAATAATTTAAATTTAATAATAATATTTAAATTTAAATAAAAAAACTGAACTCATTTTAATTTCAAACCAAAACCACTCATTTCCTATCATCATAACATAGCAAAACAAATTATCAAACTCGTTAAAAAAATTACTAACTCAATACTTAAATAATAGAAAACATCATCCAAATGTCAAATGTCTTGGGTATCATATTGATACCATAAACTTAAGCTTTATTTAACAAAATATAAGTATTTCGTTGAATTGAATTCAAATGAAGACAAAAAGACTTATTCAAATGAATACAAAAATCATACCAAAAGCATACTTTCAAGCTTTAAGATGGTTGTAACATTGAAATATATCAATCTTATTTAAAAAGTATATATAATTAGTGCATTATATTATTGATATTATTTATTTATAGTTAAATTGGTTTTTATATTCTTTCTACAAATTAAGAATAGTTATAATAACTTATATAAAATAGTGCATTTACAGTTTAAAAAAAAAATCTTTCTTTTGAACATTTTGTAACATTGAAATATATCAATTAAGAAAAAAAATACATCTTTTAACATTGAAATATCAATTTTATGTCAAAAATAAATAAATAAATAAATAAATAATGTTATTTAAAAAGTATCAATCTTATGAGAAAATAAACATGTATTTAAAAAGTATATATATGTATTGCATTATTAGTATTACCTATTTATAATTATATTGGTTTTTATATTCTTTCAACATATTAAACATAATTATAACAACTTATATAAAATAGTGTATTTATAGTTAAATCTATCTTCAAATCCTTCCCTTCAATATCCTAACATGGTTATGAAGTTGTATTTAAACATCTAAATACCTAACAACCTTTATGAAAAATGAAAATGATTCTTATAATATCTTCTCAGATTAAAATATTGGCTAAATTGAGGGTTAAAAAAAATATTGGCTAAATTGAGAATTAAAAAAGAAAGTAAACATATATTGAAATATTGACCATCATATAGATTTGTGGAAACTTATAAAAGGTTAAGAGTGGGAAATAAAAGATAAAAGAAAAAATAAATATTTGTATATTAGTTACGATAGAAAGTTAAAATAAAAGATAAATATATATTAAAAATTTATAAATATATAATAGAAACTAAATTTATAGATATTAGTTATAAATATTTAAAAATGAAAAGATTTGAAAATATTATTAAAATGATAAAATAATATTATAATAAAGTATTTTATAGAAAGTTCATCTTACTAGTAAAAACTAAGATAAATATACATATTTTGATTAAAATAAAAATTTAAAATAATTTAAATATTAATGAACTAAACATTTATGAAACATTATAACATTTTTCATAAATGAATATGAAAAATTGAAAATAATATCAAAATTATTAATATATATATCAAAATTATTTTATTAAAAAGATATAGATTATATTGAAAAAATTTATTATAACATTTTTTTTTTTAAAGAATATGAAAAATTGAAAAAAATATAAAAATTATTAATATATATTAAAATAATTTTGTTAAAAAAACGCAGATCGTATTGAAAAAATCTATTAAAAATATTACTCATAGATTTTTATGATAAAAAAAAACATATAAATTAAAAATTTATCATTTTAAAAAAATTATTATATTCACAAAATCAAATCAAATAAAAGAAAACCAAAACATTATCCCTTAGTTCACAAAATCAAATGAAAGAAAACCAAAACATTATCGATGACATATGAGGTAGAGAAATAGATTATTTCACAAAATGAAGAAAACCAAAACATTAAGATAGTAGTTCAATGACCAGGACGACGAAAATCAAATGAAAGAAAACCAAAACATTATCCATGATATATGAGGTAGAGAAATAGATTATTTCATAAAATCAAGAAAACCAAAACATTATAGATAGTAGTTCAATCACCAAGATGGCATTGCCAAGATTTCCTATTATTAATAAATTAACGATAACCGCTTTATATATGTGGTTGATATACGTGTTTGGAAAGGTGAATAAATGGATTTGATTGGCATATATCAACCACTTTTATAAAGTGGTTGTTGCTAGTTTATGGACAACATACCTTCGGGACTACCATTAATATATTAATACAAAATTAATATATTAATTAATTATTACATTAATATTATATTAATATATATATAAATTAATGAGATCTATTAATGTAATGTATTACATTAATGTAATAGATAATAATAATATATAAATGTAATCTATAAATTAAAGTATTACTTTACATTAATGTATAATGTAGGGGATTGATACATTAATAGTGTAATGTATTAATAAATTAATAAATTTATACATTTCTAAAATATTAATACACTAATAAAATAATACATTAATAATGTAATGATACATTGATGTATTGTATTAATGTAATGTATAAATTAAAAGATTAATTTACATTAATATATAAAGTAATTTATTAATTGAATGATATTTGCATCACAATATGATGACATGATATTTGCATCACATTGCATTGATGGGGCTCTGTTCATCTCATTGTGACAACAATATATTTTTTTGTCACATATTAACGACAATGGGGATATTGGGACGAGGGTTTTAGGTTCATCACATTGCAATGACAAGTTAATTAAGTAAACATCGGCAATGTGATGAACATAAATGTTGTATGCTCATCATATGTCGAATGGCTATGTGATGAAAATAATACATTAATTTACAATGACCATGCTTGACTATGGTTGCCCATGATCATGGCTAACTTTGGTAGAAATTTGTTAACTTTGGGAAGGAAAGTTTCACTACGGTTGAAATGGTTAATTATAGTTGACCATGGCCATGGTTAACTTCCATAAACCTTCACTTGCTGGGCGAAAATTTACCTTGCAACACACAGAGATGGACCCATGAAAAGAACGCCTCGGGAACGCTCAAGTGGGTGAACTGTTACGCAAGGATTAACGCAGTGTTTCAAATGAAGACACTAAGAAAAGGATTTTAAAAAACCAGGTTTCAATCACTAAAAGTTGACAATCCAAAAGACGTTAACAATACAATATCTCCTTCGCCTTTAGATGGCTACTGAAATTTTAAAATTGATCAATGAGATGTAAACAATAGTAAAAAAAAATTTAATCATCAGGAGGTTGTCATGACAATTCACAATTTCATGATAATCAACAATAACATTATAATTCCATCAACACATAAATCTATGCATGATTCTAACAAAACTACAACTCCAAATTCTAAAATGTGTACCATATCTGGCCACTAGCTTGTTGATGTTCATCGGCTGTTGGTGAACCTCCTTGCTCCCACTTGCTAATCTTTGAGACCTCACCGGTACCTCCCAGCCAACACTAGGGGTACTCTTCTTCCCCCTAAGCCCCTCGATCCACAAAGGGGTCAATCACACAAACCAGATAATGAGCTAGCTCCCATCTCACCTCACAAGGTCGAGCTACCACTCTCTATTAGAGTTGGGTATCCCAAATCCCACAAGAAAAATCAATCAAGAAAAATACAGCATCTTAACCTGGTGCTTGCCAATTGTTATCCATTCCTCCTCTCTGCCATTTCTTTTATAGATTTCTTCTTAGTGACCTTTCCATTTACACATTAAATTAGTTTTATTAAAAATTAATTAGGAAATATTCTTCCTCACACACTTTTCATCAAATCCCTTAGTTGCACTAGAATTTCATTTAATTAATTAAATTAAATTGTCAATTTCCCTCACCCACCTAAAAGAATTCCTAAAAACGTTCGTTGTTGTCCCTTTATCCCCTCAATTTCCTTTAATGACTGACACCCTTCTTAAATATTATTTGAGTTCTTTTAGGAAAGTTCTCTAGACTAGATTCCTTTCTATGTTCCACATTCCTTTTGCATTTAATTTCTCTTTTTTGTCTAAGTTCAAAATTATCAAGTTTTGCACACACACAACAATTGAATTTTTGGATAATTTAATCCTCCTTTAAATTCTAAATTTGATTTCCCCCCCTTTTCTTTTCTTCATCCCCCCTTTATTAATCGCTTAATTAAATTTTCTTCCTCATATCCTACTTCGACCTAGGATTTAATTTCAACTAGGCTTAGCAAAATTGTTTTTAAGGGAATTTTTATAATTATTAAACTTTACTCATAAGACATTTATTTTAAGGCTGACCAAGTCAAAATGAAATATTTGTTTCTAGGTACCTAGGTTCATTGACTCACGAGTGTTAAGAATAGTGACGTTCCCTTCAAGGTGCACTACATGCTCCAAGGGTTCCACTCACCTTCATTCATGTTTCAATTACGTGGCGTTCCCTTCAAGACGCACTACGTGCCCCAAGGATTCCACTTGCCTTTTGACTAATTTTGGTAGACATCCAACCCTTGGATTCAATACTCAATTAGGTGAACTTGTGGGAGACTAAGAGCCTCTAAGGAATAAGGACTCTACCTTATTGCACTCCCCTTAGAATCTT
Source organism: Picea mariana (assembly GCA_032191745.1). Taxonomy (NCBI): domain Eukaryota; kingdom Viridiplantae; phylum Streptophyta; class Pinopsida; order Pinales; family Pinaceae; genus Picea; species Picea mariana. The sequence continues at coordinate 145,801 of JASDQU010739357.1, read as the reverse complement.
CATGAGAGATTGTCTCAATGTTCCCTCATGACATCGTGGATCTCTTGAACTAAGTAATCATTAACCTATAGTTCGAGCCATGGTGGGGGTACTAGTAGGCTGTGGTAGGGATGTTTCCACACCTCTCCTTCAATATCTTTGGTTGTCATGCATGACTCCTTTACTCCAAATGTGAGTCTGATTATAAAGCAATCATTAGCCTACATCCATCAATGAAACATGTCAGCAATACATAAACAACATCATAATATACCCCTTCATATGTCACATATGAAATAACAAAAATATTCAAACCATATACAGTCCACTCCTTGACTCAATCCGGTGTCCAAGGAGGTCCATCGATGCCATCGACATCCTCAATCCATCAAGAGTCCTGCACACTGAGGAGAAACTAGTCAATAACACATGTATATACACAATAACATAACATGACATCATAATACACAATCTCATCATAAGAATCCATAAGAGAAGTAGTCAATCATATAATGAACTGGATCCCTTGCACGCAAGTGTCCTCAAATAATAAGTCACATCAGGTGTGTGCAAGAGCGAGATGTTACATACACCCCCTCTTCTTTTAAACTTGGTCCCAAAGTTTCATAGTATACTGGTGCAGAAATAAAGTATCTGAAAATATCTAAATGTTTAGCTATCAAACAAAAATGGAAATTGTTGACTCATTTCATATGTGTCCTCTTAGGTATCCGAGTGTGGACTATAATTGTCCCACTAAACCTTGACATGATCGATAGTTTGGCATCGCAGTGATCGAATGTGATGGTCCAGAAAGCAGATTGGCTCTGTCGTGAGTTCACCCTCGCCCAACATCCACTAAGAACTCAAGTCAATCACATGCATAGGATCACTCACCTAATTCACACATAGATACAATATAAATATCAAGAAATGCCTCAAGGAATCAAGAATGGTTAGCCATTAGGCCCTTCATACTTATGGTCACGCGATGTGCATCGGAAAAACCATTATGTCGATATTGCCTTCTTCCAACCCTTTTTCTTATCGTTTGTACTTGTTCTTCCATTTCTTAGATTGCTTCGGGTCCTACCGAGACCCCATCCTCAAGTCTATCCTAGCTCAAATATGTCTGACATGGTATCCCGTAGAGAAACCCAACGGTTCCATCTTAACGGTACCTTGATGGTTGTTGTTGCATGTAAACTCAACTAGTAGAAATAACTATTCCCAATGTTTTTGTTGGTACAACACACACATACGCAACACAACCTTCCAAAATTTGGTTCATTCCTTCGGTCATCCTGTCTATCTCATGGAAATGTTGTACTAAATTTCAATGGTGTTCCCAAGGCCTTTTGTGAAACTTGTCCAGAATCGTCTTGCAAATACAAATTCCCTTATTGGATATGATTCTTTTGGTATGTCTGGAAGTCTCAATATCTTACTGATATAAACTCTAGTTATACTTAGCACCTGATGCATCGTACGCATAGGGACAAAATGTGAACTCTTCATCAGAGTGCCAATTATCATGAAAATAGAGTCATGCCTCTTTGCCGTCAGTGACAATTTCCCCAATGAATTCCATCGAAGTGACCCCCCATTTTGATTCTAGAATAACATGTGCTCATAGCAATCCTGTCGGATCTCCATGTTTATCCTTCACCTTCTGATCTTCTAGACATATCGCCATGCATTTGACAATGTTGGCCTTCATCCCTTCCAAAAGAATAGGGGCTTAAGGTCTGTCCTCATCTTCATGACTCCTGGATGAGCCATGTACACTGCTCTATGATCTTCGTGCAAGATAAAAAGTTCTCAATTCATTGTTGGGAGGTAAGTAAATCTGGTTATTATATATCATTAATCTGTCATTTTCCATAGTATATCCCTCAATTTTGGTACCAACATGGCATCTTTTCCAATATAATTCCTTAACCTCTTTATACCAGTCATCATCGTGTTGTAGTTAGAATCATTTCACAAAGATTTGTCTGAAGAGGCACCACTAAAAATATGCATGGTCTCCGACTCAATGCATCCACAACTCTATTCATTGTTCCTTGGATGTAGGTAATATCAAAATCGTACTCTCTAAGTAGATTTGACCAACTCCTTTGTCGTGCATTCAAGTCACTTCGCATAATAAGGTGTTGCGAATCACAGTGGTCTATTTTTTTTTCTTGAAATTTCATTCCAATCAGGTAGTGTCCCCTCACTCTCAGGGAATACACAGTGGCTAATAAATCCAAATCATGTGTAAGCAATCACTCTATCATCTTGCATCAAGACTTCACCTAAGCCTTCCTTGGATGTGTCAGTGCATACCAAGAATTCCTCGTCCAAGTGAGGGACTTTCAGTATCAGCGCTATCGTCAACAACTCCTTGATCCTTCAAAATGCTTCCGCACATTTCTCGGTCCACACAACTCCTTGTTCTTCTTCTACAATTATGTAATGAGATTTTCTATCTTCGAAAAGTCCTTTATGAACCGTCGATAATATCCATCTAAACCCATGAAGCTACATACTTCTGGGACGTTCGTCAATGCAGTCCATTCCATGATAGCCTCTTCCTTCGTTGGATCCACAGCGATACCTTCACCGGATATGACATGCCCTAAAAAGAGCATTTCAACAGTTTCCCAAATAATTTGTTCTCTCATAAACACTTTAGTACCAAGCGCAATAATTCATCATTTTCTTCTGTCATCCGAGAATTTATCAATATGTCATCAATGAATACTTGAAAAAACTTGTCCAAGTATTCATGTAACACCCCTTCCATAAAGCTCATGAATACCCCTGGGGATTTTTTTTGTCCTAATGGTAAAACAGTAAAATTGTGATGTCCAAACCTTGTCTTGAACGCGGTATTAGGAATGTCTTCCTCCTTGATCCGTAACTGGTGATACCTTGTTCTCAAGTTGATCTTCAAAAACACCATCGCACAATTCATCTGATCAATATATCTTCTATTATGGGCAACTGATATTGGTTCTTGATCATTTCCTTGTTCAATTGATGATAGTCAATGCAGATTCTCCACGAAGGAGGTAACTCAGGGGTCTACATCCGATAAGGATCTCTCACTATCGATTTAGTTCCAGTATTTTGAGTCGATTTTAAAATTCAACTCCTTTGTGGGCGAAAATCTGGGTAAATTTATTGAAACACATTAGTAGTACTCGTGCCACGGGAAGTTCTTTCAAATACATTTGTCAGGACCTTGTCATTTACCACCAATATTACATATAGCTTGCATCCCTGGGCATGATCTTCTATACCTTTTGGGAAGAAATGAACCTCAAGGATACTCCCTGGTTCCTTCCTATAAGCACTTGTCTATGTCCCTCATCATTGACCAAACTTATCTATTTTGTCTTACAATTGAGTATTGCCTCATGTGATTTCCAACCATTCTATACAAACCACATCGTCAAGATCTTACACTATTCCCCAAGTTATAGTGACAATTCGTACCCCTTCCTCCAACCATCTGGTTGGCACCTGAAGCCATATTGATGAATCTAAGATCATCTTGTTGAATTCCTTTACCTGAATCCCATCAACGTGGTACTAGGAATAGAGCTTTATGTAGCACTGTGATCTAAAAACTACTAAAGTTTGGTCAGAGATGATACCTGACACCTCGAGCACAGCAGTCTGGCACTTGGCCTGGTAGTTATTCATGACGATCAAGAATCCCATGGTCCTCACCCATCTCCACAACGATAGTGTGTCCTACTTACCCATACACTCCATCTTTTCCAACCAAACAGTCTTACAGGTAAGGTGGCATATCCACCTTTCCATCACCCGTCTCTAGTCCAATACTCCTGGTCCCTGAAGTAGAAGTTGTTGGCCTACCAGCCTAAGATCCTGATATGCTCTACTAACATTCCTAACTATGGTTGTCGGTGACGGTCCCATGTACGGGTCTTCTATTGAGGAACCCATCATCTTGGTGTCATGAAAAAGAGTTCTATAGACATATATTGATACCAAGATGTCTTTTTTGGTTAGTGTCTGATGCTTCTACGCACCAGATGTCATCAAACTAGACAGTCTTGTAGGAATCCTACTCTAACTCCTCGGTCAATTCTTTCTTATCTATGAGGCCTATTGGACTACATCGTGCAACATCCGAGGAATTTAGATCCTCACCTTCACAAGAAAACTAGAGTTAAGGTCAATCACAAACTTGCTGATCTCCAACTTATTGGTGTTCAAATATGGGGCATACTGAAGTAGCTCCATAATCTTGTCTCATAATATGGCACCATAAGGCATTGATCGCATCGAGATGGCATTCAATGAATTCCTCTATCAAAACTTCTACTGGAACCATTCTTGGAATCTTCCCAATATAATGAATTCGATGACCATGTTTAGTTGAGGTAGGAGCGTCTTCCACCGTGGAAGAGTGCTCCCATTTAGCCGAAGATCTCCATGCGGACCTTTGTCCTAGAGGTCATAGCCACAATGCTCAAAGCACATTTCCTTCTTCTACAACCATGCCTCAGCTTCTAATCCATCCATGGCACTTGTGAACTTGGGAACCTAACCTTCTCAAGTTCTCCATGAAAGCTACCAATACTGGTTGGAGCATGTTGTGGACCCTCAAGGGTAAAGGTGCCCTGGCCTCATCTCAGTACATACATTTAATCGAGGCCTCTGACATTTCCTTGAAAGGACCTTTTTAGACCATCCCATCACTTAGATCAATCAACTCTCACCCAAGGACTTGTTCTTCCCCTTAGGGGTTAGACCCGTAGGGTGAGGCACTTTTCAAGGCATCGCACCTCCCTCGCTAGCAACACGTTGTAAATCTCTGCGGCATCATTTAGCCGTGACTATCGTAAGGACAGGATGAAATTTTAATTAGCGCTACGATTTAATAAAGGGTTTAATTCAGTGGAAGGCGTGGCTATCCATAGTCGTAGGGTTAAACCCACTCTGATACCATATGTAACGACCTCGTCGTTACCACAACAAAAGTGACATACAACAGATAAATTATTTTTTCTTTTAATGTTGTGTTAGGAAATATACATCACAAATTAATAACGACATCATTCACAATAGTGCAATATATAAATGAAACACATTAACAAAAATGACGACGCAAATCTGACACGTCATCGCCATGAATGATGAACACATATTGATGTAATGTCACAATAAAAAGCAGCCCATAATCATTATGTTTACACAATTAATCATGACACGCAAGTAGTCTAACTATTCGCATAACCATCCTTCATCATAATAAATTTTCATTGAGCGCTAGAAGACTAACATTAATACCATCAATCCTAACATCAACTAATTAAGGAATAAAGGAAATATCAATTAAATTTGAGGCACAAACCCCCAAACGCACATGCCATCATCCGTAATAAGATTTTCATCTCGTGCAAGGGACTAATATCTAAACCATATAGTACGTTATCATACAATGCGCGCATGGAGTCTAAATCCCCAACTAGACATACATCACACTATTGAACTACACACGAGCATTATATTCTATATCCATCATTTACACCTCAATGATTCAAGGCACCAAAAACTTCGTTTAAAATTCACAAGGCGCAAGAGAATACCATTTGAGAATCAATCATATAAGGGCACAACAGAGGGTGCAATGAAATCAACTTTATTGTATTTTCCAAGCGAAAGGGAAACATCCATTTATTCCAGAAACACAATTAACCGAACAAGGAATCAACAAATTCATAGCGCAAAAGGTCCAATGTCAACAATCAGTCTTCACATCATGTTTTAGTTGCGCATAAGAAGTCCAAAGTCTATGCCATCCTTCAATACCTCCTAAAATTCATTTACCAAACAATATTTTTCTTAAAAGGAAGTGCACAAAGGTTTTTGTCTCAAGATCACACAAGGCTCAACTATTTAAAGGAAGTAAACAACCACATAAACATCATTCTTAGATATTCAACCAATGCGTGGAAAAGAACATGCCAATTTCTGTTAAGGGAGACATAGTTATCGAATATTTTGAAGTTCAGAATGTCAACCCATTACTTATTTTTAGGGTTCAACATTAAATGCAAGTCGAGGTGTAAGGTAAGAATACTGAAGGGAAGGTTTTGCATGTGCCATCCCTTCAATACTTAATAGTTATCAATATGCAGTTCATAGCATTCTTTAATGCACAATCCTATTAACAATTTACAATGCCACAATTTATAATTAACAAGGAGGTTCAATTTATGTTCAAACGCTGTCATGAAACAAGATTAATTCTCATTAAAGTTTTAAAGGTGTCAATGAACCCTACATCAACTGGGAATAAACTGGAAATAAAACACGTCTCTAAGGTTCACACTTAGAGTATAAAGGTGATCATTTGATACCTAACTTTAATGTATACCAACTTATAATGGTCTTGTCGTGACCATTCCTTTGCTTCCACCATCACAACTACAATTTCCTGGTTAAAATTTTTACAAATTTTACCTCCTGTTACTTCCTCGCACTTGCTACAATCATGTCCTTTAATCACATCCGTAAAGAGGTAACTAAGAATATTTATTTATGCAGAGTCAAAATTAGCTTGTCAGAAGGTCGCTACACATGGAGTGTTCCTGCCTAATCACAACGAATCTAGGGGGAAAAACTTGGGAGGAAAAGAACGAATCGCTGCGTGAAAAACAAGGTAAACGCGGGGCCTTAACCGATACTTGCTGCGTAGATATAGGAATCGCCCAGAGATATAGATATGCAGATATTACTCTCTTAGTTGGGAGAATGGTTCAAAAGAAAAAAAATAAAATGCAGAGGTACCAAAACGAGGGAAAACGCAGAGAGCTCCAATGAATTTTGTAGGGAAAAGGATGCTGGTTTATGGGCCCAAGGGTGGATACACAGAGCCATGGGATCCTAAAAGAAAATGTAGATCTAAGGCCAAGTAGAACACTACAAATGTAGATGTTGAGGTCACTGCGAGCTGGGCGAAATTTGAGCGGAGCGAAAATATCCCACGCAGAGGTAAAGGAAGAATAACCTACAAAGAAGGTATGCAATGCAGACAAGAAACAATGGGACGTTCCTCCCAACACACAGAGCGCAGATTAAGGTATGAGGAAGGGATCACAGAGTTGGGTGTAAGCGTTCACTGAGTGGAGGAAGAAGCAGCACTGTGATCGAACAAATTCCGCTGGGTAAGAGTGAAGATACGAATTTGACTCCCATGAAAACGCATAGATGTAAATGCGAACTCGTGAGCATCCACACAGATGCACTTCCCAAGAAAAATTAGTGATGAATAGGAAAAATTAGTGATGAATATGATAAGAGGGGGGAGAAAACGAATTTACTGGGCAAGTGAAGGAAGGCGCAAGCCTCAGACTCTAAGGCACAGGCCAAAATCTCATAATTAATGGCAAGGATGACAACAATTCGTTGGGCATAAGTGCAATAGAAACTGCAAGGACTGTAAGCAAAAGTAAGGTACTAAGATCAACACACACAGTGTTGGTTTAAATCCCAAATTCGCAGAGATCTAAGTAATAAAATCGTTGTGTAGTAAAAGTTAAAAATCAATAAGTGATGAAGTGAATATCGCTGGAAACTACATCTAAATATTGATGAGAAAAAAATCATCTTCCAAAGGGAATAAGACACAAAGGATTGACACCCGGAGAACCACTTTCTTGGGCGAAAATGTCCCTTGCAACATGCAGAGATGGATCCATGAAAAGTACACCACGAAAAATGCTCAAGTGGGCGAACTGTTATGCAAGGATTAACGCAGCATTTCAAATCAAGATTTTGATCAAGGGATTTTAAAAAATGAGAGTTCCTCAACTAAAAGTTGATCAATCGAGAAGACGTTAACAATACAAGATCTCCTCCACCTTTACACGACTACTAAAATTTTAAAAACGATCAATGAGACATAAAAAATAATAAAACAATTNCGGGAGGTTGTCATAATAATTCACAATTTCATGATAATAAAAAATACCATTATAATTCCATCAACACATAAATCTATGGACGATTCCATCAAATCTACAAGTGCAAATTCTAAAATGTGTACCGTATCCGACCGTTGTCTTGTTGATGTTCCTCGGCTGTTGGAAAATCTCCTCGCTCTCGCTTAATGATCGTTGAGACCTCACCAGTACCTCCTAACCAACAATAAGGGTGCTCTTCGTCCCCCTAAGCCCTCCGAGCCGCAAAGGGGTCAAGCACACAAACCAGAAAATGAGCTAGCTCCCATCTCGCCTCGCAAGGTCGAGTTGCCACTCTCTATTCGAGTTGGGTATCCAAACTCCCACAAGATAAATAAGTCAAGAAAAATACGGCAGCATAAGCTTATGCTTGCCAATTGTGATCCATTCCTCCTCTATGCCATTTCTTTTATAAATTTCTTCCTACTGACATTTCGATTTGCACATTAAATTAGTTTTATTAAAAAATAATAAGGAAATATTATTCCTCGTACACTTATAACCCAATCCCTTAGTTTCACCAAAATTTCATTTAATTAATTAAATTAAATTGCCAATTTCCCTCAACCACCTATGAGCATTCCTAAAAATGTCTCTTGTTGTCTCTTTATTCTCTCAATTTCCTTTAATGACTCACACCCTTCTCAAAGCTTAGTTGAATTCGTTTAGGAAAGTTTTCTAGATTCATTTCTATGTTCCACATTCCTTTTGCATTTAATTTCCCCCTTTTTGTCTAAGTTCGAATTTAGCAAGTTTTGTACATAGACAACAATTAATGTTTTGGATAATTTAATCCTCCTTTAAATTACAAATTTAATTTCCACCCCTTTTCTTTTCAGCATCCCCCCTTTATTAATCCCTTAATTAAATTTTAGTTCTCATACCCTACTCAGACCTAGGCTTTAATTTCAACTAGGCTTAGCAAAATTGTTTTTAAGGCTGACCAACTCAAAATGAGAAATTGTTTTCTAGGTACCTAGGTTCATTGACTCACCGGTGTTAAAAACCATGACGTTCCCTTCAAGACCCACTTTGTGCTCCAAGGGTGCCACTCACCTTCATTCTTGTTTCAATTATGCGATGTGCCATTCATGATGCACTACATGCTCCAAGAATTTCACTTGCCTTTTGACTAATTTTGGTACACGTCCAACCTTGGGAGTCAATACTCCATTAGGGAACCTTGTGGGAGACTAAGGGCCTCTGAGGAATAAGGACCCTGCCTTACTACGTGCCCCTTAGAATATTTGTGAGCGACTGTCTCAATCTGCCCTCATGTCATCGTGGATCTCTCGAACTAGGTAATCATTAACCTACAGTTCGAACCATGATGGTACTGCTAGTAGGATGTGGCAGAGTTGCTTCCACGCCTCTCCCTCAATATATCTAGTTGTTGTGCATGATCCCTTTACTCCAAATGTGATTATGATTAGAAAGAAATCATCACCCTACATCCATCAACAAAACATGCCAGCAATCCATAAACAACATCATAATATACCCTATCATATGTCACATATGCAATAACATAAATAATCAAACCATATGCAGTCCACTCCCTAACTTCATCCAGAGTCAAAGGAGGTCCATCGATGCCATCGACATCCTCAATCCACCAAGATTCCTTCACACTCAGGAGAAACCAATCAACAACACTTGTTTATACACAATAACATAACATGACATCATAATCCACAGTTTCATCATCAGAATTGATAAGCGAAGCAGTCAATCATATAATGAACCGGATCACTTTAATGCAAGTTTCCTCAAAGAATAAGTCACATCAGGTGTGCACAAGAGTGGGATGTTACAAACACCCAAGTATTTCCCTCTACTCTTCACTAAATCGTTCATCATTTAACTCGCGTTGCAAGGAACCTTGGGTGGAGTCATCCGTTGGCAAGTTTCATGCCCAAGGAACCCTAACTAATTGTTATATGAAGATGTTTGTCTCTTCATTTGCATCTAGTGTCGTGCCTACCCAATTTAGACTGAAGTGGAAGTACACGCACCCAAGCTAAGATCCCTAGGCCTGATAGGTTACTTCATTAATTTCATTTAATGAATGTTGCATCATTCGTTACAATACACATATAACAATATTTATAACTAATAAATTGGAAATTGGAGGTGAATACTATAAAGATTCTCTAAGTTGAAGGTATGAAATTTAATATTAATATAGCATCATTCTATTATATCATATTAATATTAATATCATTTTATTATGTCATATGTTAATAAATTTTAACATTTACAAATTTAATTTACAAATTTAACAAAGTTTTGTATTCCAATGCTTAGTTAAAAGATATTATCTTCTCAAACCTCTAAAGAGGATTGCAAGATGCACAAATCTAACGGGTCTTGGATTCTCAATGCTTAGTTAAACGATATTATCTTCTCAAACCTCTAAGGAGGATTGCAAGATGCACAAATCTAAGAGATATTGGATTCTCAATGCTTATGCAAATGATATTAACTTTTGCATATGATATTAGCTTCTCAAGCTTAAAAGAATCCTAAGATTTAGAAACCTAATAGGGCTTTGCATTGAGAATATATATATATATATATATGATAATAATGGGTGGTATTCATAATTTGAAATGGGTNAAGAATCCTAAGATTTAGAAACCTAATAGGGCTTTGCATTGAGAATATATATATATATATATATATGATAATAATGGGTGGTATTCATAATTTGAAATGGTAATGGAGTGGGCTCTACTGTTTATTCAAGAAGTGTTATATATGCATGGGAAAAACTCCTTAATTTTAATCCCTTCTCAACAAGCAAGAGATTCAAGGTTTAGACGAAAATGGTGTATAATGCACTCTACTTTTATATAACAACAATAGTGGTTATGATTCACATATAACAATATGAATATCAAAATTCTGTCGGTTGGAGGCAATGGCCGGAAGCATTATTGCTTGAAGGACACCCATTAAATTCAATACCTATAAGATGCATCAATGTTGGGTTTTGATAATGATTTCTGTTTATTTTTTATTCAATACCTATAAGATGCATCAAAGTTACGTTTTGATAATGATTTCTGTTTCTTGAAAATAGATAAGATCAGCAGATTTAAAAAACTAAAAAACTGAACCAGACTGCCAACCATTCATATGGCAGACTGGGTCCATGCATCACTACAAGAATTAAATTTAACCAGATCCATGGTCTGTTGGGTTGAATCTAATCCAAGAAAACCAGTGGCACGAAAACTCCTCATGATATTCTGAAACCAACTCTCTTCATGGAAATTGCTTGTTGGACAGAACTTTTCATGGGAAGGATTCACAAAGGTGTTAATGGAGTCTAAGAGTTGCTCTATGACAGCTTGAAACGAATGCCCCCGAGTCCTACCTGGCAAATCAAGTATGTCTAGTAATTTTGATGGGTTTTTTAAAACTAAACATTACCATTCAAATTCTGATGTACCATGTCATTTTTTTAGTGTGGAATTCAGATAACCTAATTGTTTAAACGGAAAATTGTCACATTACTAATTAGTAATGTTTACCATAGTTTCTTCGATGATCTTTAATTTTATTTAATTTTTTATAATATAAAAAATGTAAAATTTTAACCTCTCTACTAAATAGGTTGTATTTCAATGAAACATTTCTAAAATATTGATGAAATATAATTTTGTAAAACTTGATAAAAAAAAATCATTATTTAGAATTCAAATATATATGAACTCTAAAGAAGATGCAGTGTGATAACAAATTTTATTCTTTAGGGTCCAAATATTTGTGAACTCTAAAGAAGATGTATTCAAAGAGTTCAATCAAGTTGTTTTTGGATAAATAAAATCAAGTTTCATATTCTTGTATGAGACAATAATTCAACATCAAATGGACAAACCAAAGTTTATTCTTCAAACCCCACTCATATCCTCTGTGGAACCAATTGGAAAAATCCATAAATAAATGTATTTAATTCATGACATCCAAAACAACAAATGAGGTTAATTTAATAATCAAATTCAACTTTTAAAGTAACTAGATACTTTAACTATAGTGAAGAGTGTTGGACTTTAGACCTACAAACTTAATTCATGAACCAGATGAAAAGGGAATATAAACAATCACACACAACAACAAAAAAAGAAAAAAATAGAAATGGCGGTGCAATGATATTGTTTATTGCTTAGCCAATGGAGAAATGGTTACAAGTCTCAAGAATATCCTCATGGGATTCTTCATTTAAACAAGAGATTCTTGAGCATTTCCAAGCATATGGAAATTCAAACGCTTGAGAAACCTCCACCCAAATAAATGTAACAATAAAGGTATGTGTTGTCACAACCCAACAATCTCCACCTTACATTTTCCAAGAAATCAAACATCGCCTTCATTCAAGCCAATAGAAGCCAAATGCTACTACATCTTCTCTAACAATACTAGTTGCATAAACATCTCTACACAATTTTCTCTTGTATGGACCACTCCACCTCTAATGAATCAAAATAACCACAAACTAGATCGTTGCAACCACTATAGATCATACTTGTGCTTCTTATATATTGAATCACTCATTTCCATCCTCTTTACCTGGTTTCTTCATGTGTCCACTGACAACACAAAATGCATGTGAAATATATGACCATTTAACCGCATACATCCAACTTCCTACTAGCATATGATACATGAGACATATAACCCCTTTCTTCTTCATTACTTGAACATAAACCTAAAGAAAACTTATAATGGAAAGCCAAAGAGATATTTATCAGTTTCACATTATTCATACCAAATTTCCTAAGTATCTTGTCCACATACTTGTGTTGTGATAACCAAGGCTTACCATATTTCCTATCTCTATGTATTTCCATGCCCAAGATTTATTTAGCTTCTCCTAGATGCTTCATATCAATTGTCCTGGCCAACTGAGCCAACTTGTTGATCTCAACCATGCTTGTGCTTTCTACAAGCATAACATATATCAAAAACACAATCAATATGCCATAAACACAATAGTTATCCAAATTTCTTGTAAATTTTTTCTCACCGTGAAAGAATCAAACATCTTGTACCATTTCCTGCTCGAGATTGAGGCCATACATTGACTTCCTAAGTTTAAAAACAAATATCTCTTTCTCATCATGAACAAACCGTGATTGTTCCATGTACACATATCCGCTAATGGTGATTCGTGGGTAGTAGGATCCCACAATCTACTTCCCTTAACTCCATCACCATAACGACCAAAGATTTAGTACCTTTATCGAATCTGTCCAATCCAACCAAGTGATCCCTCACCTCTCACCTCCAGGATAATGTCAAAGATTCATTACATGCAATACATTATGGATGATTTTAAGGATGGAAATTTATATTAAAATGTAGAAACATGGGCTAATATTACTAGTCCTTAATATGCAAAATGTAAAATGTTTGGTGATAGTTTTGTAAAAATATTCAAAATTATAAGTATTTTATATACTTTCTATAAAATTATTGGTTATTTTTAAGGTAAAACAATTTTAAATGGAATTTGGGCAAATCGTTTTTAGAAAAATGGAAATTGGTGAATCTTGTTTTGGGAAACACAATGGAAAATTAACCCATGTGCGAAATTTAGCCCCTAAAATCATCTATGCAATACATAGGCTCAAAAAACCACTAAATACCATAAACATGTGCCCAAAAACCACAACTCTTGACCTAACTTCCCCCAATAACCAAAACTTTCCAAGTTGCCCCCATGACCAAAAGTTATTGAGCTTCTCTCAAAGACAACGTGCCCGTGAATACCACATTCTTCCCCCTATTACCAAGGTCTTCTACATGAATGATTTTAAGGTTGGAAATTGATTTTTAAATTTAGAAACCTTGGGGAATCTTACTTATCCTTCATATGCCAAGTATAAAATGGTTAGAGATATTTTTGTAAAAGTATTCAAATTTCTATGGATTTTATATAGTTTGTATAAAATTTTGACAATTTTTAAGGTAAAATAATTTTGTACTATAGAATTTGGCCAAATCATGTTTAGAATAGAAAATATGTCTTGATAAAAAGTATGGAAAATTATCCCATGAGAAAAATTTATCCCCACAAATCATCCATGGCCTTCTAGACTTTGTTGATAACATTTCAAAACTAGGGTATGCATGCCTAAGCAGATCTTATATCCCTATGCCAATTTACATTAAAATAACTCCACCTCAAACTTTCCATTCAATTCTTTTACCATTCTTTTGACTCTGAGTAAGCCAACCAACACTCTACTTCCATGCTTGAATTGGCACCAACACCACTAGAACTATATCTGCCTCCTCCAACAACTCATCATAATGGTACATGATCATATCGTTGAGGGATTCCAACAAACAATTAGTACTCATCCTCCAAACTATAGATCTTGGAGTTAAGAAATATACCCAAGAGGAAACCTTTCTCTCACCACTACCATGGATTCCAACTCTCTTGGCTCGCCAACCTTTTTGCTCAACATCCAACAACCTTTCAAACTCATAAGGTTTTTCCTCCTCATGGACATAGTGTGAAACCTTTGTTTCCCTTGCAGTAGACTCTCCTTCTCTATGCATGAATGTCAATCTTCCCTCGAATCTCACATACCTTCACTCGATCTCAACTATGACACCACTTGTTGGACTTCAGGACTGCAAACAGAATTCATGAACATAGACAAAAAATGAAGATAAACAATCACACACATCACAACAGAGAAGTAAACAGAAATAGGTTAAATGATATCCTTTATTGCTCAACCAATTTCTTAACCAATGAAGAAATGGTTACAATTCTGAAGAAGCTCCTCATAGACTTCGTCATTTAAACGGGATATTCTCAAACATTTCCAAACATATGGGAAATCAAACCGTTGAGAAACCTCCACCCAAACAATTATAATAGAAAGAATATATGTTAACACAACCCAACAAAAAATAAAAAATACAATAATTAAGATTTAATACTAATATTTGAATTTAAATAAAAAAAAAATAACTCATTTTAATTTCAAACCAAAACCACTCATTTCATATCATCATAACAAAACAAAACAAGTTATCAAACTCATTAAAAAATTACTAAATCAATACTTAAATAATAGAAAACATCATTCAAATGTCTTGGGTATCATATTGATACCATACACTTGAGCTTTATTTAACAAAATATAAGTATTTCCTCAAAATTGAATTGAATTCAAATGAAGACAAAAAGACTTGTTCAAATGTCAAATGTCTTGGGTATCATATTGGGTATCATATTGATACCATACACTTGAGCTTTATTTAACAAAATATAAGTATTTCGTCAAAATTGAATTGAATTCAAAAAGACTTGTTCAAATGAATACAAAAAGCATACCAAAGGCATACTTTGAAGCTTTAATCTTTAAGATGGTTGTAACATTGAAATATATCAATTTTATGGAAAAAAACATCTTTTAACATTGAAATAATTTTATGAAGGAAAAAAAATTATGATATTTGAAAAATATTAATCTTATAAAATAAAAAATATATGATAATTGAAAAGTATATATATTTATTGTATTATTGATATTACATATTTATAATTAAATTAGTTTTTATATTTTTTCAACATATTAAACATAGTTACAACAACTTATATAAAATAGTGTATTTATAGTTAAATCTATCTTCAACATCCTAACATAGCCATGAAGTTGTATTTAAACATCTAAATACCTAACAACCTTTATGAAAAATCAAAATCAAATTGATTTTTATAATATCTTTTCATATTCAAATATTGGCTAAATTGAGGGTTAAAAAAATATTGGCTAAATTGAGACATATATTGAAATATTGAACATCATATAGATTTGTGGAAATTTATAAAAGGTAAAGAGTAAGAAATAAAAATAAAATAAATAAAAAATATTTATATTTTAGTTAAGATAGAAAATTAAAATAAAAGATAGATATATATTAGATATTTATAATATAAATATTTAATAAAAACTAGATTTATAAATATTAGTTATAAATATTTAAAAATAAAAAGATTTGAAAATATTATTAAAATGATAAAATAATATTATAATAGAGTGTTTTAGAGAAAGTTAATTTTACATAAATAATTAAAAATAAAAACTAAGATAAATATATATATTTTGATTAAAATAAAAAATAAAAAATAATTTAAATATTAATCAGGAAACATTGTAACATTTTTTTTAAATCAATATAAAAAAATTGAAAAAAATATAAAAACTATTAATATATATCAAAACAATTTTGTTAAAAATACACAATATCATAATCTATTAGAAGTATTACCATAAATTTTTATAAAATATAAAAAAAACGTCATAATCTAAATCTATTAGAAGTATTACCATAAATTTTTATAAAATATGAAAAAACTTCATCTAAATTGAAAACATAATCATTTAAAAAAAAAATTATATTTTTCAAATTAAATATACATGCTAAAAAGAAAATTTTATTTTACAAAATCAAATAAAAGAAAAACCAAAACATTATCCCTTAGTTCACAAAATCAAATGAAAGAAAACCAAAACATTATCCAATTATATATGAGGTAGAGAAATAGATTATTTCACAAAATCAAGAAAACCAAAGCGTACACTTATTGATAATGGACACATTTAATATGTTTTTAGTGCTTAATCAGTTTTTATGCTGAAAGGCGTATACCTATTGACAATGGGCACAATTAATCACCTTTTAATCTAAAATTCTAAACTGATGACTAACAATTGAAGATGCTGACATATTTTTAGTCGTCCTCCCAAATCAATGAATGTGATTTATTCTTCATAACTTCCTTGTATTTTTTGTATGCACGTTTCATTTTCTGATTATGGACACTTTTCATTTTCTAGATTTAAATTGAGTGAATCAAATTCAGTACTGCCTTCAACTCCTTCCTTTGATTCTATCTCCATATCTGCAACCATAAGATTCGAGCATAACTGCAGGAATCAAGCATGAGGTCCGAGAGTGGCTGCTAAGAGAAAAGCCCTAATTAAAAATTGAATCAATATCAAATTCGTGTTTCAGATGACCAGGCATGGTGTCAGCCTTTCAATTTAAATATATATTTTTTTGTTGTTATTCGGTAGGTGTGTGTCCCCGATGTGAAGAGTCCCAGTTTCCACGTAGCCGTTTCAATTAACCAGGCTTGGGTGGGTGCATGTGTCTGGGATGTGAAGCGTCCCACTATCCACGTAGCCATTTCACTTAACCAGGTGATTCAATTAATGAGCCGTATATGTCTCTTCATGCAAAAATTTGTATGCTTTAACCTTGCATGTTAAAGTTGAGGAGTTTTTAAGTTTTAAATTGTTTGAGCTTTAGAATAGTAAAGAGAAAATCACATATTCTAAAGAGTAATGTACAGATGAAAACTAATTATAACTAATTGATGAAGGTCAATAAGCATATTTATTTTACAAACCCTAATTTTAACATAAACCTTAAAATTTATAAATGATGTGTTTATCAACCACATAATTATGTAGCTGTGCTAGTGTATGGACAAGATTAAATATTGTTGGAATATTCTTAGTCGTTTCAATAAATCAATGGTTGTCATTTCAACCACTAACTTACTCACTAATATAAAGATATCCATTTACATGTTTATTTTTTTACTTTTACTTAATCATATTTGAAATTTACTATGATAGCTAGCTGATTGCCACCTCTGAGTGATTAAGTTCACCAACCACTATTTTTACTACAACTATTATTTACTGAACTAGATTTTCCTACCTAAAATTCTTATCAAGTCAGTTATTTAATGTACAAAATTCTGAGATTATTTAATACCCATAACTAGATTATTTTGACATTCACCAACCACAAAAAACTTGTGGCTGTGATAGTAGATAGTAGTTAAATGACCAGGACGAAGACCAGTATTTCTTATTATCTATAAATAATTGGAAATTTTATTTCACTAAATGAAATGGAAATAAAACCAACATATATGAAGTAGCAACATAAATAGTTGAAGCAACAGAACAACTGTACTTATGGATTAGTTCTGTTTTTACGGAAGACGGCCAGATCGTCGTGGTGGACACAGAATGCCAACGCTGCAATCCCTTGAAGGGCCGGAAGGCGGCACTGGTACTCCTTTGGGTTTCATTTGTTTCCATGTATGTTTTTGCAGAGCTCTGCCAGGCGGTGGTGGAGGACAACCTGCGCTGGTACACTCTGAAGGGACGGAAGGGGTCACTGGTCCTCTCTTCACTTTATTCCACGTAGAGTCTGGGCTATTCATGTGCCGCTGATCCACAGTCAGGTAGGTAGAGTCTGGGTTATTCCTTTCTCTCACCACTACCATGGATTCCAACTCTATTTGCTTGCCGATCTTTCTGCTCAACATCCAACAACTTTTCACACTCATAAGGTTTTTGGTTTTTCTTCCTCATGGACATAGTGTGAAAACTTTGGTTCCCTTGTAATAGACTTTCCTTCTCTACGTGTGAATGTCAATCTTCCCTTGACTCTTACAGATCTTTACTCAATCTCAACTATGATATCACTTGTTGGACTTCAGAACTGCAAACAGAATTCATGAACATAGACGAAAAAATGAAGATAAACAATCACACACATCACAACAAAGAAGAAAACATAGATCTCAACTATGATACCACTTGTTGGACTTCAGAACTGCAAACAGAATTCATGAACATAGACAAAAAAATGAAGATAAACAATCACACACATCACAACAGAGAAGGAAACATAAATAAAGGAAATAATATCCTTTATTTCTCTACCAATTTCTTAACCAATAAAAAAATGGTTACCATTATGAAAAAGCTCCTCATGGACTTCTTCATTTAAACGGGATATTCTCAAACATTTCCAAACATATGAAAAGTCAAACCATTGAGAAACCTTCTCCCAAACAACTATAATAACAAGAATATATGTTATCACAACCTAACAAAAAAGAAAAAATAGAATAATTAAAATTTAATAATAATATTTAAATTTAAATAATAAAAAAATAAACTCATTTTAATTTCAAATCAAAACCACTCATTTCATATCATCATAACAAAACAAATCAAGTTATCAAACTCATTAAAAAATTACTAACTCCATATTTAAATAATAAAAAACATCATCCAAATATGTCTCGAGTATCATATTAATACGATAAACTTGAGCTTTATTTAACAAAATATAAGTATTTAGTCAAAATTGAATTGAATTCAAATGAATAAAAAAGACTTGTTCAAATGAATACAAAAAGCATACCAAAGACATACTTGGAAGCTTTAAGATGCTTGTAACATTGAAATATATCAATCGCATTAAAAAAATTATGGTATTTAATATATATATATATATATATATATATATATATATATATATATATTAATTATAATTAAATTGGTTTTTATATTTTTTTTTAGTTATAACAATTTATATAAAATAGTATATTTATAGTTAAATCTATCTTTAAATCCTTCCCTTCAACATTCTAACATAGTCATGAAGTTGTATTTATATAATTAAATTGAAAGTTAAAAGAGAAAGTAAACATATATTGAAATATTGACCATTATATAGATTTGTGGAAACTTATAATAGATTAAAATTAGGATATATATATATATAAGTTTAGTTAAGATAGAAAATTAAAATAAAGATAAATATGTAATAAAAACTAGATTTATAGATATTAGTTATAAATATTTAAAAATAAAAAGATTTGAAAAGATTATTAAAATGATAAAATAATATTATAATAGAGTGTTTTCCAGAAAGTTCATCTTACATAAATAATGAAAAGTAAAAATTAAGATAAATATATATTTTTTTGATTAAAATAAAAATTAAACATAATTTAAATATTAATTAACTAAACATTTATGAAACAATATAACATTTTTTTTTAAATCAATATGAAAAATTGAACAAAAATATAAAAACTATTAATATATATATCAAAATAAGTTAGTTAAAAAAATATTGAAATACCCATTATTTTTTATGAAAAAAAAATATAATCATTAAAAAAAATATTATATTTTTCAAGTTAAATACACATACCAAAAAAAATCTTATTTCACAAAATCGAATAAAAGAAAACCACAACATTATCCCTTCGTTCACAAAATTAGATGAAAGAAAACCAAAACATTATCCATTATATATGAGGTAGAGAAATAGATTATTTCACAAAATCAAGGAAACCAATACATTATAGATAATAGTTCAATGACCAGGACGACTACCAGGATTTCCTAAAACCTATACAAATTTGATTTCACTAAATGAAATGAAACTAAAACCAACATATATGAAGTAGCCACATAAATAGTTGAAGAACCAGAACAACTGTACTTATCGATTAGTTCTGTTTTTACGGAAGACGGCCAGGCCGTGGTGGTGGACAGAGAGTGCCAACGCTGCAACGTCTTGAAGGGCCGGAAGGCGGCACTGGTACTCCTTTGGGTTTCATTTGTTTCTATCTATGCTTTTGCAGAGCTCTGCCCGGCGGTGGTGGAGGACAACCTGCGCTGGTACACTCTGAAGGGCCGGAAGGGGCCACTGGTCCTCTTTTCACTTTATTCCATGTAGAGTCTGGGCTATTCATGTGCCACTGCTCCACAGTCAGGTAGGTAGATCGCCCAGCAGCAGCGTGATTTAGAAAGAGCATGAACATAAGCATGCACAGTATCAGACAACGAACGTTTTTCCTATCCATCAGTAATCGTTCTGTGCCTACTGATCGCCAAAGATGACTTCCCAAGCTCAATACGCAAGAGGATAGTTGAGGCTGTT